>LPNX010215891.1:51683-78870 GCA_001517045.1 Pseudotsuga menziesii | reverse complement strand
TAAATATTCAATACATGTATATGAGGCAAAAAATCACAAAATAACAAATAATGCAAAAAAACAATAAATTAAATTAAAAAGGGTTAAATCAGTCAAAGAGGCAGTTAAATCAATAAATCCTTGATTTCTTGATTTAACCCTTTTTAATTTATTGGGGTAATTTTCAATTCTTAACCTCGAAACTTTTAACTAGTTCTTAGATTGTCTTTCATATATATTTCACTATTTATTAATCCTTTAATAATAAATAATAAATGCGTGGAGCTTCTCTTCTATCTTTATTTAATTAAATAATTAATCATAATTAATTCTTTATACATTCTATGTATAAAATACATAGTATTAACATACTTGTTAACACTTGTGTTCGGGCATCATGTGTCATGATCCCTTAGACATAATGACACTTATTTTATGAAGGTCTAGTAGATAGATGGCTTAGGTATACTAGGATAGGGAACGCTAAACATCCTTGCATGTTGGATTTCCCTCATATAACGTGGTAGTTCTTCAGTACTTGATGAGAATACAGAAATTTGAAATTTCATTTAATGCACACATGACATTTGAATAATATTTGTAATTTCTCTTGTAGGTGATTTATTCATTGTCATTGCACCCCCTCACAATCACAGAAATGTGGACTATTATTTTATGCGGTGCACACAAATTGAAAGTAGGTTAGTGCGACCCTATCAATATGGAGAGCTCATGTACCAAATTGGAGACTTGGTTTTGATGGGCCACCTTTTTTAAAGAGTGAAAAAATATGGTGCTTATATTATATACAAATATTTTGTGCCTAAATATATATCATGCCAATACAATCATTTGGTGACCTGGCAGCTGAAATACATCTAATGTAAATCAAGTTGAATAGAAGTGATCGAAAGAGATGGAAGCTAGCATAAGTCGACCATGATTGTACTATGGAGACTTGCATTCCTATGAGCCATTGGCTAGATGAATGAACTACACAGGCCACTTGCAACATTGACCTAACTATCATGCTCCCTTGTTGAATGCAATGTTGTAATACCAAGTTTCTAAAATTATCATATACATCATCCATTGAAAGTAACTCATGCATGGTCCTACATGGATTTGATTTTGTATCAAGATAATGCGAATGCATATGAGTATTTTAATTTTTCTTCGTTTATCCATGTGCTTTTGGAATAACAAATTTTCATATAGACAATGATCCTCATTCATTGTGAACGTAAGTTCTCCATCAACTATGACAAATAACCATTTCTAATATAATATGGGTTTCTCTTTTTCAATGGTTATCCTCAAATTGTAATTTGTAATTGTTTTTTTTAATTGTAATGTAATTGAAGTTGATTTTTTAATTGTAAGTAAGCATTGAATTTTCAATTGGAATTACACATTAAATTAAGACATTGATGTGTAATTCCAATTCAAAATTCGATGTGTAATTACAAATTAAATTAATTACAATTGGAATTACAGATCATGATTTAAATATCAATGTCTTTGATTTTTAATTCCAAATAAACAAATAAAAAACCACTATCTCCATTTTTAACATAGTATGTTTTGTTTCCAAAACCATAATATATATGCACAACTTTAAACAATAGTCACAAATCTTACCTAGAAGTGGTTTCTTCATGGCAATAAAGAACAATATGAGACTGCCAATCATGAGACTTCATCGGTAAGAATTATGTAAATACAACCACCTAACGTTTTAAAATGGGTAAATTTTATTTGATAGCAGCACTCGGAAACAAAATTTTATTGAAAGTTTATGTGAATGGATAGAAAATAAATCCTCAAAGAAAGATCCCTAAGTTGGATGTTTCCATTCATGGAGTCACTTAAGGGAGGGTCATACATTCTTAACTCTTCAAATAAAGTTTTTAGAGATGTAATGGGCGAGGTCGTTTCAATCTTGAGACATCCACCATGAATATGAAGCAACAATGAAAGGGTTTAGTGCTTCAGTTTTTTATACACAACCAAAGTAGCCATCTTCCATATGCTTACCGATGAATATCAATCCTCACTAAGTCATGGTTACTGTGCCTTAACTTGAATTAAAATATTTATACTAACAAAACCATAATATAGTTAAAAAAATGCATGTATCTTTCACTTCATAGCCTTGTCTACACTCCTAACAATTGAAGAATGCTTTGTAGCCATCTTGACTTTAGAAAAATATTTTGAATGATAGATGTTCACACTTCTATACAATGTTCCATACACATCACAAACTTCTATTTGATAGAAATAAGGAGATGCAACACCTATACAACCTTAATATAATTGTAATTTAAAATACACCTATACAATGTAAATTGTTATTTAAATTTCAAATTGTAATGTAATTGAATTTGAAATTTTGATTTTACAATTGTAGTGTAATTGAAAAATTGAAATTTTAAGTTGTAACTACACATTGAATTTTCAATTGAAATTACACATTAAATTTGAAATTTTAAACTGTACCTTAATTGCAATGTGTAAATTGTGGTCGAATTTTAATGTGTAGACTCTATTGTAATTGTAATTAAAATGTTAAATTGTAATGTAATTGAAGTTTACATTTTGAATTTGCAATTGTAATGTAATTGAATTTTACATTTTGAATTTGCAATTGTAATGTAATTGAAATTGGACTTTTAAAGTGTAATTACACATTGAATTTTCAATTGAAATCACACATTGGCTGAAGAACTTGCCAATAGAAGAGGTGATGTGGGAAGACATGAGTTATTCATGGAGAAACATCTATAGTTAATCAAGTGTTGAGGATGATGATTGCTTGAAGCGGAGGGGCATGCTAGGTCCTATATATTGTTCCTTTGCATTTCTATTATTATTTTAGTATCATATTTATTGGTTATCTAGGACCTTAATTGTAATTGTATGGCTCTCTAGGACCTTAATTGTAGTTGTACACTTTATCTCAAATACATACCAAAAAAATCTAATTTCAAATATCATCTATTCTTGTGCATATCGAAGAGACTTCTTATTCATCTCTTTAATTCATTCTAAAGATGTTGATATATTCTCTTTCTATTTTGATGTTACATTGGGAACTTAGTCCAAAACCAGAATTAATCAACTCCTTGAAGTGTTTATTGAAATTATTGAACTAGGTTTTTAAGATTGCACTAAAGGCATCATATTAAAGTGTTTGTAACCTTCTTTTTAACGATCAATGTGAAAAAAATGAATTTGAACTTTCACCTTCAATAGGGATGCTTCTTTGAGAAAGATGACTATTATTCTGGTTTTTTATTAAAATGTTTTCATTTTGGAACTCCTAGTTGTTTCTACATGGAAGGTAGAATGTCCTATATAATTTCTCGATTTTTTCTTTGATGGAAGGTACACGGTGTTTGGAATTTTATTTAGAAATATGACAGGTACAGATATAATCATTCAATGTTCAATGACATGACATGACTATATGTCCAAAATTTGTCATTTCAATATTTTTCACCAGATTTCGACATGCCTCGTAATGGAAGGTGGAGGGTGCTTTCTTACAATATGCAAAGGTATCTATTTCATCAAAATACTCGATTGAACAATAAAAGGTTCCAAAAATATGTCACTTCAATGCTAAGATGTCCTATTCTTAGAAAACGTGAAATAATTATCCCCAACTTATTTTTAAAGTTTTAAATTTACGTGGTGAAAAATATTCAATTTATCCACAGCTTTTGATGCAAGATTATACCACGAGGGCAAGATGCAGAGCATACGCTAATGGATTTACAGACACTTTACTAAACACATTCAGATCTTTCTGGTGCGTTCTTATACCATGAAGGCAAGACGCAGAGCATACTTGTCTGAGAACAGACACTTATAGACATTAACAGACTTGAGGTTCTGATGCGATCATGTAGCACGAAGCCATGACGTAGAGCATACTTCTCACTTATACAGACTCAAGACTCAGAATTTGAGCGGACTACTTGCTCAATACCTCAGACACTCAGACTTGCAGAGCAGACTACTTGCTCAATGCGACTCTAATACACAAATGAATCGATGATCAAAATGAGGCCTCGGGGTCTTTATTTATACAATCTTATACTCGTAAGCTGGTAGGCATCAACTGCCACTAATCGGTCAGTCGTGAGATCCGGTTACCAAAACCTACACTAAAAGGTCATTACCGAATCATCCGGGGCGACAGGTGGGGACAACCATTGTCGTTATCTTGTCCCTTAATTAGCTTTTGGCATTACGAGGACCCAAAATCTTTTGTCATGGCCGACAGACACTAGACACGAGTACAAAGTGGAGCATTATTGGCCCACGACAGTTTATTCCTACACTATTACATACGTGGAGCATTAATCCGGCCGACATCGGAAACAATGTCGGATAACGCTGGCCGACTCGGCCTTCAGAGGGTCCACCGCTGCTTCCGTTCAGTCATATGGATCATGTCCTTGAAGCATTTCCCATACTTCAGAGTCATCTGAGTCATACTCATGACGACCAAACATAATATCTTCATCTAGGGCTTCGTAAGGAACTGTAGATGGAGGCGGATACAAAAAAGGGCTAAAACATTGTCCAATGTCTGAACCATGAAATAGCTCGTTCGAATCGCAGATGGATTCTCCTCTGAAATGAGATTCAACTTTATAGTCCAGCGTAATTTCCCTTGTTGTTACTCTGGACTCAATATGCTCGCCTTCTATTGTTCTTTTGATAAATCTCTGTCGAGCATAAACACGGTGTTCTAGTGGCTTATATGTTCCACCTTCATGGATCAGCTTAAATTTGAACCAGTGGAAATTTTGATGTGCCACTTCAAGATCGGCTTTCAGATGGTATATGAAATTGGCTCGCCGATTCTCCCAATCAATTCTTGGACAAAAGGTATCCAAGAACACATCTGTCCATCCAGACCAGGTAGAATTAAATGCAAGATCTGCTAGGTCTACACAGATGATAATGCTGCCTCGTTCCCTGCAATATTGAAGAATAAGATTGTATGGCGTCCATGTTAGGCGGCCATCACACAAATATACATATTTGTCACCATTATTATCTTCACCAAGACATACTTCTCGGCATTCAGATAGCTTAGGATAAGCATTGCTGAAACTCTGAAATGCATCCTTTTTCCCATCGCTCTAAGATCTGTAACTTGCATGGTGATGTCTGGATATTCTTGATGAGGGTAAGCTGCAGGAATCTTTTTGCTTCATCCACCGAAGCAAACTCCAGAGATTGAATTCTAACTTCTCTGGGGAAGGTGTTATCCCAAGGCAGGATGAATAAACCTTCTTTCTGAATAAGCTCTTCATGTGTCCATTTCTTTTCTCGAGCTTTTCTTTCTTCTTCCGCAACTACTTCTGCAGTAGTTGGAGGTCCATCACTGATGCAAAGTCTTTCACGAACTTCCTTTCTCATAGCAGACTCTGTCATTGGAGCTTTTCCACGAGAAGGATCCTGGGGAGGATCTTCGTAGTCTTTGCTGGCTCCAGAACTAGAACTTCCGGCATCGAACATCTTCAAAGCTTTTGGCTGTTGCTTCTGCACTGATTCCCTGGTTAACATATCAGCTAAGCAATTCAAGTATCCTGGTTTATAAGTTATTTCATAATCAAAACTACTTAACCAAGAAAACCATTTTAAAATTCTGCTACTATTTTAAGCCATTAGGCTATCATTTTTAAAGATGCCAGGCATGATTTTCAAGTCTGTTCGTATGATGAATTTTACTGGTTTTAAAAACAGCTTGAACTGCATGAATGTCTTCTTAACAGCTAGTATTTCCTTATGGCTAGATGGATAGTTCAGTTCGGCTCCTTTAAAAGCACCAGATCCATAGCCACAGATATTTTCACTGCCATCAATGGCTTCTATCAGAACACCACCCCATGTTGTGGATGAGGCATCTATCTCAATGATTAATTGGCCATTACCAGTAGGCAGAATTAAAGGCGGAAGCTGTATAACTTTCTGCTTTATTTGTCTAACTGCTGCTGACATTTCCGCAGACCATTTAGGAGGATCTTTCTTTAGACGTTGTTGCAGAATGTGGATGTCTTTGGCCTGACCTTCGTAGAAAGGTCGAATGTAATTTAGAGATCCTAAGAACCACTGTAATTGGGTCTTGTCAAGGATTTCATCAGGAAACTTCTCAAAATAGGACAAGACATGATTCTGAAGGATTACCTGTCCTTTCTGAATCTTGAAACCCAGAAATTCGATTTCTGTTTTACCAATCTCCATTTTGGATTCAGACAGAACTAATCCATGCTTATATACTAAATCATAAAATTTCTGCGGATGGTTCAAATGTTCCTGCAGACTGTGAGAACAGATTAGTATATCATCAATATAAACTAATGCCCAATTATATTCGCGGAAAATGTCCATTCTTTTCTGAAACTCGGAGGGGGCATTGTTTATTCCGAATGGAAGCACTCGCCATTGATATTGACCTCTTGGTACTACGAATGTTTTTTTATGTCTATCTTCAGCTTTAATCCCTATCTGGTAAAATCCAGATTTCATGTCAAACTTACTGAAGATCACACAGCCTGATATTCTTTGAAGGAGGATGGCTTTGTTCGGGAGAGGATAGCGGACCTTTTCCAGGGCTACATTCAGAGGCTTGTAGTTAACTACCAGTCTCGGCTTTCCGCTTTTTAGCTCAGAGTGTTTGTTTGCTCGGCATGCCCACGAGCTTTTAGCTGGCTCTATCAGACCTTTACCCAATAACTCCTTTACTTCTGAATCACAGAACTGAACTTCTGAAGGAGACATTAAAGCTGCTGAAGCTTTCATCAGCCTGATCTTCTGATGTGGATCATATGGCAACGAGACAAAATATTTTTCTCTGGTCCAAAATGCATTTGGACTGTCTGAGCAACAATCTCTTACAAGCTTCTCAGATATCTCTTTCAGGGCCTTTTCTCCATGAATTTCTGAGAATAGCTTTCTTATATCCATCTTCATAAGTTGAGCGACACTAGGTAAATGTACAGGTATGGGCTCAGGCATTCTACATTTGGGGATGGACTTAAATGTTAAAGGAAGGGTTAGAGAGCGGTTACCGAGAGTAAAGGTGAAGGTCTGCTTAACATGATCTGCAAGATAAGGACTAACTTGATGCAAGAAGTTAGAACCTAGGACAACATCTTCGCTCATATCATCCATTCTATAAGCTATCATCTTTCTACAGACATTCTTAAAATGAACAGGGGCTTCGGCTTTAGCCTGTAGCATGATAGGGGCTCCATTAATGGTTGTTCCGCCATCAACAGTTTCTTTCCAGTAAAAATGAGGAAGGGTGGATCCATGAGCAAGATTAACCTGGCAACCAGCATCTATCATACAAGACAGAATGTAAGGCTTATATTCACAAGGCTGAAATAAAACAGGAATATACAATTTCAGACCTGAGAGCATAGAAAGATTGATATTCCTCTGAACAGGAGGAGGAGAAGGAGATCGTTCAGGGCTTTGTACAGGGGATTCAATTTCTTCTTTTTGTTCTATGCATTCAGTGCTGAGGGCACTCTCATAGTGCTTACTGAGATCATCATCCGAAGATTGATCTCTTTCAATCTGTATAACCTTCACTTCGCTCTTTAGATATTCAATCTCTTTACAGAGCTTTCTCAACTGAGCCTGTTTCTCTTTTATCTATGATTTTAATTTGGATTCTCTGCTTACTCTGAAACTCTATCTAGCTTGGTGTCCTTCTGGATAGTTTCTGTACAACTCTGTTGGACTGTAGGATACTGAAGCTTCATAGCTTATCTTTTGTTTTCCTTTATAGAGTTCTAGCTGTGTAAGCAACTGCTTCTTTCTTTCTCTGAGGTTACCACGTTCTTGGAACTGTTATGGCTCTAACTCAGAGATTCTGAGATATATAGCAGCAATATATTTCTCTATGTCCCGTTGCGATCTGGAAGAAAACATGTTAATACCAAACATATGTAAAGAGAAGTTAAACTCAGGGACCTCATACCCCCCTAAATTTGCTTCTGATTCAGATTCATCGTCGAAGGAAGGAGGAGGAGCAAATTTATTAAGGGCTGGCTGAGACTCAGGGTATGATTCACTGGAAGAAGCAGAATCAGATTCTTCAGGAAGGTATACAATTTCACCGGATGGTGTCTCATCATCATCATCTGGTCTATCCCACCATCGAGGATCCAGATTGTCACAGAAAGATGCAAGTTTGGCTTGGTTTTCTTCTTGGGACATTTGTTAGCCTAATGTCCAGGTTTGCCACAAAGAAAACAATTCTTATCAGTTGCCTGGTAAGAACGCCTCTTAATGAAATTTCTTGGCTTAGATGGCTTGAATTTCCTGCATTCGTGCTCCGGCTTTCTAGCATACTGCAAGGGTTTATTAGGATAATGATAGCGCGGTTCACTAGTGTAAAACCCTTTCTTCTTTTGCTTCGAATGGCATTTACAGGATGACTGTAAATGACCTCGGTTGTGTGCACCACAACCCCAATCAGGTAACTGCGCGACATTTTTACAAAAAGATGGTGTAAACATATCTTGATGTTGCTTAAAATCTTTATCAACTCTTTTCGCAAGACAATGCTCTTGCCATGTTTCCATGATATACTGATGAAGTTGTGCAAGGGAGATATTTTGATAACTTAAAGCTCTATCTTTCATAAACTTCTCCACTGCATCTGGGACATGACCTGGGAAGCTTCGCAAGTAATGTTTAAGATATGCTGAATCATTAGCTTTACCAGCTGAAATAAGTAATCTCTGCATACAACAGAAATACTCGTGTGCCTATGAAAGATTACACAATCTGGCAGTCATAAACATGGAAGCATAATGATCAGTTTCATCACCATGATCCTCACCATAAAATTGCTTAATGAGGGCCTTCAATACTTGCTGATCAACATCTTGGGCTGACAACATCAGGTTTTTTGACTCTTGAGGCAAATGTCTCCACCATTCTGCTGCTAGGTCGGATAGGCCTGCTACAATGTGATTTGCTAAATATAACCCTGTTACTGAAGCATCTCTAGTTCTTTGAGCAATGGTCCAATTTTGGAGAAGATTAAGTGCGGCCTTAATCTCTTCTCAACTCTGACATCCAATGTTTAAAACTGGATGGTCTGGCATTTGGGATATCAGATTATTCATGGAAGTCACACCAAAATTAGTGTAAAATCTAGGACCAGTTGATGCAGATGCAGAGGGCATAGGTGTGTCAAGCTCAGGGATATGCGGTTCAGGCTCTGTTTTAATCAAAGCGCCACTTGACATCATATGCAAATCATGAACATATATTTATTCAAGAGCCGGTGGTAGGGTTTTAATAGCTTTAAACCATTCTTCCAGGTTTTCTACTTCAGCTTCATCTTGGCCAAAATTAAATTCAAGTTTTGGCTCATCTTGTGCATGAAACATGCCAAATGAAAAGCTCTGCTCAAGTTGAGGAGTAGCGGGCTTCTTCTTCTCCTATCCTTGCAAGGCTAAGGACACGTCCATAGGGATGACTTCTGGAACTCTCTTCTTTAATTTTGCATTTTGTTCTAAGAGTTCTTCTATTTTCTGAAGTCTTCTTTCAATTCTATCTGCTGCTTTGCTAACAGCAGTCTTAATCTCATCTGTGTCTGACATGAGATGATCTATCAGACCAAGCTTGGCTTCAATTACAGAGATCTGATCTTTTTCTTCAGTCATAGTGCTTCTTAATTTCTGTAAATCTAGAGCTATTTCATCTAGATTTTTTGCAGTCAATTTGTTCTAGAGATTTCCCCAATTAGCAAGTTTGGCTTCATCGGAGACAGATTCTTCTATCCCGGAGGATTTAACAGGAATAAATTCTTTCTTAACTTGCCCGTCTGAAGAATACTGACGGAAGGGAAGATCTAGAAGGTTTCTACAAGGGAAGTAGGATTTCTGACCATGATTGTTGGTAGTTTCCACCACGCTATTTTCTCTAGGTAGGTTAAAGGTGAACATACCCAACCTAGGCTTATTTTTGTAATGCTGAAGTTTCTCTATGTTTTTTCTGCAGGCCGGAGAGTCTTGATGCTGACCACAATGCTCATTACAGCCAAGTCTAGAGAAAGATGGTTCAGAATGTACAGAGGTAGCGGGATTGCTACGAGAACTGGAAACAAAAGAAGATCTTGAAAATGAAGAGAAATTATTTACAGTAGCAAGTTCAGGCTCCGGATATCTGAAAGAATTGGTCCTTCTGTCAAATCTTAAAGGTTTAGTAGCTAAAGCTCTTTGGGCTGCCTCAGTTTTCCTAAGCTCATTATACTTAATTTCCCATTGCTGGGGATACTTGATCGTTGTCCAATCAAAGGTGACTGGCTGAGCTTGTTTAGAATGGTCTTGTTCCACCACGTTGTGCAGGTGTGAACTTTGATGGACCTTCTTTTGCAAAGGAGGCAAGGTGTCATTTCCAAATCTAACACAAACTAAACTTTTAAGCTGGATAATACGAGAACCATTCATCATGCAGAAACCTTGAGGAAGGATGTAGGCTTTAAGAAGATCATAGATATGCAGGTCTTCTAAGCTGACAGAATACTTGGGAAAATTGTACCATATGCAGGGCCATTGTGCAAAGGTGCTGTAAAACCACCAATTATTGCATGGGCAAAGTCTGTGTGATGAGTATCTATGGCAACACACAAAGACGAAATAGGTAAATACGGTCGGACAAGAGGACCTAGACTAAGACGGATTGCTCCAAGGTGAGCGTACTTATAACCTTGTTTTAAAGCTGAGTCTATCTGAGATTTATCCAATAGATTAATGTGGACTGGTTCTTGAGAATTAGTGAACGAAATATCTACAGAAGAGACTTTTATTTGAGAACAAGCAAAATATTTCCAACCACTTAATTTATAAATATCACGAAGAAGAATTGCAAGTAATTGCCAATTGGCTGAAGGGCTTGTATTTTCAATATGAATTATAGAGGAGGAAGATTGGTCATATGTTGAGAATTCTGTGAACGATGAGCGTCTCTCTGCAAGAGATACCTCATTGTTACCATCCTGCTGACAGTCTAAAATATTGTGAGTAGAAACATCCATTGTGGGATCCATTTACTAAGGGCTCAGTCTCACACTAGGTCTACAAGCGGGATTTACGGCGCCTCTCAATCTAACGGCTGTTACCCTGATACGACCTCTTAGACACCTTTACTCAATAGGTCATTTCCACCTATCTATAGGGAGTGTTACTAATTAGAATTGCATCAACAGTATAATGAACAGTGGAGTATATCGTACAGTGAGCTTACTGTTTAACTGCAGAATTACTGTTCCTCGGCTCTTACTGTTCATCGGCTCTTTACTGTTCCTCGGCTCTTACTATTCCTTGGCTCTTACTATTCCTCAGCTCTTAGCTGCGACAGGATCTACAGCTCTAGCCTTCAACTTTAGCTCCATTGGTGTATGTGCGGATAATATCAAGCAATTTTTTCTTAATGATACGACTCAAACATGCGATCAAGATGATGCACACACAGAAATGATGATAACTATTATTACTGTGAGATGAATATACATTGAAGAAATATTATAGACACTTGCAAATAGCCTTCGGATGGAAAAGGTCGGCACTGCATGAACATAACTCCTATATCCACAGCTTTTGATGCAAGCTTATACCACGAGGGCAAGATGCAGAGCATACGCTAATGGATTTACAGACACTTTACTAAACACATTCAGCTCTTTCTGGTGCGTTCTTATACCATGAAGGAAAGACGCAGAGCATACTTGTCTGAGAATAGACACTTACAGACATTAACAGACTTGAGGTTCTGATGCGATCATGTAGCACGAAGCCATGACGCAGAGCATACTTCTCACTTATACAGACTCAAGACTCAGAAGTTGAGCGGACTACTTGCTCAAGACCTTAGACACTCAGACTTGCAGAGCAGACTACTTGCTCAATGCGACTCTAAGACACAAATGACCCGATGATCAAAATGAGGTCTCGGGGTCTTTATTTATACAATCTTCTACCGGTAAGCCAGTAGGCATCAACTGCCACTAATCGGTCAATCGGGAGATCTGGTTACCAAAACCGACACTAACAGGTCATTACTGAATCATCCGGGGTGATAGGTGGGGACAACCACTGTCGTTATCTCGTCCCTTAATTATATTTTGGCATTACGGGGACCCAGAATCTTCTGTCATGGCTGATAGACACTAGACACGAGTACAAAGTGGAGCATTACTAGCGCACGACAATTTATTCCTACACTATTACATACGTGGAGCATTAATCCAGCCCACATCGAAATCAATGTCGGACAATGCTCGTCGACTCAGCCTTCAGAGGGTCCACCGCTGCTTCCGTTCAGTCATATGGATCACGTCCTTGAAGCATTTCCCATACTTCAGAGTCATCTGAGTCATACCCATGACGACCAAATAGAATATCTTCATCTAGGCCTTCGTACGGAACTGGAGATGGACGCGGATACAAAAAAGGGCTAAAACATTGTTCAATGTCTGAACCATGAAATAGCTTGTTTGAATCGCAGATGAATTCTCCTCTGAAATGAGATTCAACTTTATAGTCCAGCGAAATTTCTCTTGTTGTTACTTTGGACTCAATATGCTCGCCTTCTATTGTTCTTCTGATAAATTTCTGTTGAGCATAAACACGGTGTTCCAGTGGCTTATATGTTCCACCTTCATGGATCAGCTTAAATTTGATGTGCCACTTCAAGATCGGATTTCAGATGGTATATGAAATTGGCTCGCCGATTCTCCTAATCAATTCTTGGACAAAAGGTATCCAAGAACACATCTGTCCATCCAGACTTGGTAGAATTAAATGCAAGATCTGCTGGGTCTGCACAGATGATAATGCTGCCTCGTTCCCTGCAATATTGAAGAATAAGATTGTATGACGTCCATGTTAGGCGGCCATCAGACAAATCTACATATTTGTCACCATTCTTATCTTCACCAAGCCATACTTCTCGGCATTCAGATAGCTTAGGATAAGCATTGCTGAAACTCTGAAATGCATCATTTTCCCATCGCTCTAAGATCTGTAACTTGCATGGTGATGTCTGGATATTCTTGATGACGGTAAGCTGTAGGAATATTTTTGCTTCATCCACCGAAGCAAACTCCAGAGATTGATTTCTAACTTCTCTGGGGAAGGTGTTATCCCAAGGCAGGATGAATAAACCTTCTTTCTGAATAAGCTCTTCATGTGTCCATTTCTTTTCTTGAGCTTTTCTTTCTTCTTCTGCAACTACTTCTGCAGTAGTTGGAGGTCCATCCCTGATGCAGAGTCTTTCACAAACTTCCTTTCTCATAGCATACTCTGTCGTTGGAGCTTTTCCACGAGAAGGATCCCGGGGAGGATCTTCGTAGTCTTTGTTGGCTCCAGAACTGGAACTTTCGGCATTGAACATATTCAAGGATTTTGGCTGTTGCTTCTGCGCTGATTCCCTGGTTAACATATCAGCTAAGCAATTCAAGTATCCTGGTTTATAAGTTATTTCATAATCAAAACTACTTAACCAAGAAAACCATTTTAAAATTCTGCTACTATTTTCAGCCATTAGGCTATCATTTTTAAATATGCCGGGCATGATTTTCAAGTCTGTTCGTATGATGAATTTTACTGGTTTTAAAAATAGCTTGAACTGCATGACTGTCTTCTTAACAGCCAGTATTTCCTTATGGCTAGATGGATAGTTCAGTCCGGCTCCTTTAAAAGCACCGGATCCATAGCCACAGATATTTTCATTGCCATCAATGGCTTCTATCAGAACACCACCCCATGTTGTGGATGAGGCGTCTGTCTCAATGATTAATTGGCCATTACCAGTAGGCAGACTTAGAGGCGGGAGCTGCATAACTTTCTGCTTTATTTGTCTAACTGCTGCTGACATTTCCACAGACCATTTTGGAGGATCTTTCTTTAGACGTTGTTGCAGAATGCGGATGTCTTTGGCTTGACCTTCGTAGAAATTGTCGAATGTAATTCAGAGATCCTAAGAACCTCTGTAATTGGGTCTTGTTAAGGATTTCATCAGGAAACTTCTCAAAACAGGACAAGACATGATTCTGAAGGATTACCTGTCCTTTTTGAATCTTGAAACCCAGAAATTCGATTTTTGTTTTACCAATCTCCATTTTGGATTCAGACAGAACTAATCCATGCTTATATACTAATTCATAAAATTTCTGCAGATGCTTCAAATGTTCCTGCAGAATGTGAGAATAGATTAGTATATCATCAATATAAACTAATGCACAATTATATTCACGGAAAATGTCCTCCATTCTTTTCTGAAACTCGGAGGGGGCATTGTTTATTCCGAATGGAAGCACTCGCCATTGATATTGACCTCTTGGTACTACAAATGCTGTTTTATGTCTATCTTCAGCTTTAATCCCTATCTGGTAAAATACATATTTCATGTCAAATTTACTGAAGATCACACAGCCTGATATTCTTTGAAGGAGGCTGGCTTTGTTCGGGAGAGGATAGCGGACCTTTTCCAGGGCTACATTCAGAGGCTTGTAGTTAACTACCAGTCTCGGCTTTCCTCTTTTTTGCTCAGAGTGTTTCTTTACAACAAATGCTCAGTATGCCCATGAGCTTTTAGCTGGCTCTGTTAGACCTTTAGCCAATAACTCCTTTACTTCTGAATCACAGAACTTAACTTCTGAAGGAGACATTAAAGCTGCTGAAGCTTTCATCGGCCTGATCTTCTGATGTGGATCATAGGGAAATGAGACAAAATATTGTTCTCTGGTCCAAAATGCATTTGGACTGTCTGAGCAACAATCTCTTAAAAGCTTCTCAAATATCTCTTTAAGGGCCTTTTCTCCATGAATTTCTGAGAATAGCTTGTTTCTATCCATCTTCATAAGTTGAGCGACATTAGGTAACTGTACAGGTATGGGCTCAGGAATTCTACATTTGGGGATGGAATTAAATGTTAAAGGAAGGGTTAGAGAGCGGTTATGGAGAGTAAAGGTGAAGGTCTGCTTAACATGATCTACAAGATAAGGACTAACTTGATGCAAGAAGTTAGAACCTAGGACAACATCTTCGCTCATATCATCCATTCTGTAAACTATCATCTTTCTACAGACATTCTTAAAATGAACAGGGACTTCGGCTTTAGCCTATAGCATGATAGGGGCTCCATTAATGGATGTTCCGCCATAAACAGTTTCTTTCCAGTAAAAATGAGGAAGGGCAGATCCACGAGCAAGACTAACCTGGCAACCAGAATCTATCATACAAGACAGAATGTAAGGCTTATATTCACAAGGCTGAAATAAAACAGGAATATACAATTTTGGACCTAAGAGCATAGAAAGACTGATATTCCTCTGAACAGGAGGAGGAGAAGGAGATCGTTCAGGGCTTTGTACAGGGGATTCAATTTCTTCTTTCTGTTCCATGCATTCAGTGCTGAGGGAACTCTCATAGTGCTTACTGAGATCATCGTTCGAAGATTGATCTCTTTCAATCTGTATAACCTTTACTTCGCTCTTTAGATCTTCAATCTCTTTACAGAGCTTTCTCAACTGAGCCTCTTTCTCTTTTATCTCTGATTTTAATTCAGCTTCTCTGCTTACTTTGAAACTCTGTCTAGATTGGTGTCCTTTTGGATAGTTTCTGCACAACTCTGCTGGACTGTAGGATACTGAAGATTCATAGCTTATCTTCTGTTTTCCTTTATAGAGTTCTAGCTGTGTAAGCAATTGCTTCTTTCTTTCTCTGAGGTTACCGCGTTCTTGGAACTGGTATGGCTCTAACTCAGATATTCTGAGATCTATAGCAACAATATCTTTCTCTATGTCCTGTTGCGATCTGGAAGAAAACATGTTAATACCAAACATATGTAAAGAGAAGTTAAACTTAGGGACCTCATACCCCCCTAAATTTGCTTCCGATTCATATTCATTGTCGGAAGAAGGAGGAGGAGAAAATTGATTAAGGGCTGGCTGAGACTCAGGGTCTGATTCACTGGAAGAAGCAGAATCAGATTCTTTAGGAAGGTATACAATTTCACTAGATGGTGTCTCATCATCATCATCTGGTCTATCCCACCATGGAGGATCTAGATTGTCACAGAAAGCTGCAAGATTTGGCTTGGTTTTCTTCTTGGGACATTTGTTAGCCCAATGTCCAGGTTTGCCACAAAGAAAACAATTCTTATCAGTTGCCTGGTAAGAATGCCTCTTAATGAAATTTCTTGGCTTAGATGGCTTGAATTTCCTGGATTTGTGCTTGGGATTTCTAGGATACTGCAAGGGTTTATTAGGATAATGATAGCGTGGTTCATTGGTGTAAAACCCTTTCTTCTTTCGCTTCGAATGGCATTTACAGGATGACTGTAAATGACCTCGGTTGTGTGGACCACAACCCCAATCAGGTAACTGCACGACATTTTTACAAAAAGATGGTGTAAACATATCTTGATGTCGCTTAAAATCTTTATCAACTCTTTTCGCAAGACAATGCTCTTGCCATGTTTCCATGATATACCGATGAAGTTGTGCAAGGGAGAGAATTTGATAACTTAAAGCTCTATCTTTCATAAACTTCTCCACTGCATCTGGGACATGAACTGGGAAGCTTCGCAAGTAATGTTTAAGATATGCTGAGTCATTAGCTTTACCAGCTGAAATAAGTAATCTCTGCATATAACAAAAATACTTGTGTGCCTATGAAAGATTACACAATCTAGCAGTCATAAACATGGAAGCATAATGATCAGTTTCATCACCATGATCCTCACCATAAAATTGCTTAATGAGGGCCTTCAATACTTGCTGATCAGCATCTTGGGCTGACAACATCAAGTTTTTTGCCTCTTGAGGCAAGTGTCTCCACCATTCTGCTGCTAGGCCGGATAGGCCTGCTACAATGTGATTTGCTAAATATAACCATGTTAATGAAACATCTCTAGTTCTTTGAGAAATGGTCCAATTTTGGAGAAGATTAAGGGCGGCTTAATCTCTTCTCGACTCTGACATCCAATGTTTAAAACTGGATGGTCTGGCATTTGGGATATCAGATTATTCATGGAAGTCGCACCAAAATTAGTGTAAAATCTAGGACCAGTAGATGCAGATGTAGAGGGCATAGCTGTGTCAAGCTCAGGGATATGCGGTTCAGGCTCTGTTTTAATCAAAGCGCCACTTGACATCATATGCAAATCATGAACATATCTTTCTTCAAGAGCAGGTGTTATGGTTTTAATAGCTTTAACCCATTCTTCCAGGTTTTCTACTTCAGCTTCATCTTTGCCAAAATTAAATTCAAGTTTTGGCTCATCTTGTGCATGAAACATGCCAAATGAAAAGCTCTGCTCGAGTTGAGGAGTAGCGGGCTTCTTCTTCTCGTATCCTTGCAAGGCTAAGGACACGGCCATAGGGCTGACTTCTGGAACTCTCTTCTTTAATTTTGCAGTTTGTTCTAAGAGTTCTTCTATTTTCTGAAGTCTTCTTTCAATTTTATCTGCTGCTTTGCTAACAGCAGCCTTAATCTCATCTGTGTCTGACAGGAGATGATCTATCAGACCAAGCTTGGATTCAACTGAGAGATCTAATCTTTTTCTTCAGTCATAGCGCTTCTTAATTTCTGTAAATCTAGAGCTATTTCATCTAGATTTTTGGTAGTCAATTTGTTTTGGAGATTTCCCCAATTAGCAAGTTTGGCTTCATCGGAGACAGATTATTCTATCCTGGAGGATTTAACAGGAAGAAATTCTTTCTTAACTTTCCCGTCTGAAGAATACCAACGGAAGGGAAGATCTGGAAGGTTTCTACAAGGGAAGTAGGATTTATGACCATGACTGTTGGTAGTTTCCACCACGCTATTTTCTCTAGGCAGGTTAAAGGTGAACATACCCAACCTAGGCTTATTTTTGTAATGCTGAAGTTTCTCTATGTTTTTTCTGCAGGTCGGACACTCTTGATGCTGACCACGGTGCTCATTACAGCCAAGTCCAGAGAAAGATGGTTCAGAATGTACAGAGGTAGTGGGATTGCTACGAGAACTGGAAACAGAAGAAGATCTTGAAAATGAAGAGAAATTATTTACAGTAGCAAGTTCAGGCTCTGGATATCTGAAAGAATTGGTCCTTCTGTCAAATCTTAAAGGTTTAGTAGCTAAAGCTCTTTGGGCTGCCTCAGTGTTCCTAAGCTCATTATACTTAATTTCCCATTGCTGGGGATACTTGATTGTTGTCCAATCAAAGGTGACTGGCTGAGCTTGTTTAGAACGGTCTTGTTCCACCACGCTGTGCAGGTGCAAACTCTGATGGACCTTCTTTTGCAAAGGAGGCAAGGTGTCATTTCCAAATCTAACACAAACTAAAATTTTAAGCTGGATAATACGAGAACTATTCATCATGCGGAAACCTTGAGGAAGGATGTAGGCTTTAAGAAGATCATAGATATGCGGGTCTTCTAAGCTGACAGAATACTTGGGAAAAATTGTACCATATGTAGGGCCATTGTGCAAAGGTGCTGTAAAACCACCAATTATTGCATGGGCAAAGTCTGTGTGACGAGTATCTATGGAAACACACAAAGATGAAATAGGTAAATACGGTCGGACAAGAGGACCTAGACCAAGACGGATTGCTCCAAGGTGAGCGTACTTATAACCTTGTTTTAAATCCCAGTCTATCTGAGATTTATCCAATAGATTAATGTGGACTGGTTCTTGAGAATCAGTGAACGAAATATGTACAGAAGAGACTTTGATTTGAGAACAAGCAAAATATTTCCAACCACTTAATTTATAAATATCACGGGGAAGAATTGCAGGTAATTGCCAATCGACTGAAGGGTTTGTATTTTCAATATGAATTATAGAGGAGGAAGAATTGTCAGATGTTGAGCATTCTATGAACGATGAGCGTCTCTCTGCAAGAGATACCTCGTTGTTACCATCCCGCTGACAGTCTAAAATATTGTGAGTAGCAACATCTATTGTGGGATCCATTTAGTAAGGGCTCAGTCTCACACTAGGTCTACAAGCGGGATTTACGGTGCCTCTCAATCTAAAGGCTGTTACCCTGATACGACCTCTTAGACACCCTTTGGAATTCCTACAATTAATCAATAGGTCATTTCCACCTATCTACGGGGAGTGTTACTAATTAGACTTGCATCAACAGTATAATGAACCGTGGAGTATATCGTACAGTGAGCTTACTGTTTAACTGTAGAATTACTGTTCCTCGGCTCTTACTGTTCCTCAGCTCTTTACTATTCCTCGGCTCTTACTGTTCCTCGGCTCTGAGCTGCGACATGATCTACAGCTCTAGCCTTAAACTTCAGCTCCATTGGTGTATGTGCGGATAATATCAAGCAATTCTTTCTTAATGATACGACTCAAACATGCGATCAAGATGATGCACACACAGAAATGATGATAACTATTATTGCTGTGAGATGAATATACATTGAAGAAATATTACAGACACTTGCAGATAGCCTTTGGATGGAGAAGGTCGGCACTGCATGAACACAACTCCTATATCCACAGTTTTTGATGCAAGCTTATACCACGAGGGAAAGATGCAGAGCATACGCTAATGGATTTACAGACACTTTACTAAACACATTCAGATCTTTCTGGTGCGTTCTTATACCATGAAGGCAAGACACAGAGCATACTTGTCTGAGAACAGACACTTACAGACATTAACAGACTTGAGGTTCTGATGCGATCATGTAGCACGAAGCCATGACGCAGAGCATACTTCTCACTTATACAGACTCAAGACTCAGAAGTCAAGCGGACTACTTGCTCAAGACCTCAGACACTCAGACTTGCAGAGCAGACTACTTGCTCAATGCGACTCTAAGACACAAATGACCCGATGATCAAAATGAGGCCTCGGGGTCTTTATTTATACAATCTTCTACCGGTAAGCCGGTAGGAATCAACTTCCACTAATCGGTCAGTCGGGAGATCCGGTTACCAAAACATACACTAACAGGTCATTACCGAATCATCCGGGGCGACAGGTGGGGACAACCACTGTCATTATCTTGTCCCTTAATTAGATTTTGGCATTACGGGGACCCAGAATCTTCTATCATGGCCGACAGACACTAGACACGAGTACAAAGTGGAGGATTACTGGCCCACGACAGTTTATTCCTACACTATTACATACGTGGAGCATTTATCCGACCCACATCGAAAACAATGTCGGACAACGCGGGCCGACTCAACCTTCAGAGGGTCCACTGCTGCTTTCGTTTAGTCATATGGATCACGTCCTTGAAGCATTTCCCATACTTCAGAGTCATCTGATTCATACTCATGATGACCAAACAGAATATCTTCATCTAGGGCTTCGTAAGGAACTGGAGATGGAGGCGGATACAAAAAAGTGCTAAAACATTGTTCAATGTCTGAACCATGAAATAGCTCGTTCGACTCGCAGATGAATTCTCCTTTGAAATGAGATTCAACTTTATAGTCCAGCGGAATTTCTCTTGTTGTTACTCTGGACTCAATATGCTCGCCTTCTATTGTTCTTTTAATAAATTTCTGTTGAGCATAAAAACGGTGTTCCAGTGGCTTATATGTTCCACCTTCATGGATCAGCTTAAATTTGAACCAGTGGAAATTTTGATGTGCCACTTCAAGATCAGCTTTCATATGGTACATGAAATTGGCTCGCCGATTCTCCCAATCAATTCTTGGACAAAAGGTATCCAAGAACACATCTGTCCATCCAGACCAGGTAGAATTAAATGCAAGATCTGCTGGGTCTGCACAGATGATAATGCTACCTCGTTCCCTACAATATTGAAGAATAAGATTGTATGACGTCCATGTTAGGCAGCCATCACACAAATCTACACATCTGTCACCATTCTTATCTTCACCAAGCCATACTTCTCGGCATTCAGATAGCTTAGGATAAGCATTGCTGAAATTCTGAATAGCATCCTTTTCCCATCGCTCTGAGATCTGTAACTTGCATGGCAATGTCTGGATATTCTTGATGAGGGTAAGCTGCAGGAATCGTTTTGCTTCATCCACCGAAGCAAAATCCAGATATTGAATTCTAACTTCTCTGGGGAAGGTGTTATCCCAAGGTAGGATGAATAAACCTTCTTTCTGAATAAGCTCTTCATATGTCCATTTCTTTTCTCGAGCTTTTCTTTCTTCTTCTGCAACTACTTCTGCAGTAGTTGGAGGTCCATTGCTGATGCAGAGTCTTTCAAGAACTTCCTTTCTCATAGCAGACTCTGTTATTGGAGCTTATCCATGAGAAGGATCCCGAGGAGGATCTTCGTAGTCTTTGCTGGCTCCAGAACTGGAACTTTCGGCATTGAACATCTTCAAAGCTTTTGGCTGTTTCTTCTGCGCTGATTCCCTGGTTAACATATCAACTAAGCAATTCAAGTATCCTGGTTTATAAGTAATTTCATAATCAAAACTACTTAACCAAGAAAACCATTTTAAAATTCTGCTACTATTTTCAGCCATTAGACTATCATTTTTAAAGATGTCGGGCATGATTTTCAAGTCTGTTCGTATGATGAATTTTACTGTTTTTAAAAATAGCTTGAACTGCATGACTATCTTCTTAACAGCCAGTATTTCCTTATGGCTAGATGGATAGTTTAGTTCGGCTCCTTTAAAAGCACTAGATCCATAGCCATAGATATTTTCACTGCCATCAATGGCTTCTATCAGAACACCACCCCATGTTGTGGATGAGGCATCTGTCTCAATGATTAATTGGCCATTACCAGTAGGCAGACTTAGAGGCAGCAGCTGCATAACTTTCTGCTTTATTTGTCTAACTGCTGCTGACATTTCCGTAGACCATTTAGAAGGATCTTTCTTCAGACGTTGTTGCGGAATGCGGATGTCTTTGGCCTGACCTTCATAGAAAGGTCAAATGTAATTTAGAGATCCTAAGAACCTCTGTAATTGGGTCTTGTCAAGGATTTCATTAGGAAATTTCTCAAAATAGGACAAGACATGATTCTGAAGGATTACCTGTCCTTTCTGAATCTTGAAACCCAGAAATTCGATTTCTATTTTACCAATATCCATTTTCGATTCAGACAGAACTAATCCATGCTTATATACTAATCCATAAAATTTCTACAGATGCTTCAAATGTTCCTGCAGACTATGAGAACAGATTAGTATATCATCAATATAAACTAATGCCCAATTATATTCGCGGAAAATGTCCTCCATTCTTTTCTGAAACTCGGAGGGGGCATTGTTTATTCCGAATGGAAGCACGAGCGCCATTGATATTGACCTCTTGGTACTACAAATGTTGTTTTATGTCTATCTTCAGCTTTAATCCCTATCTGGTAAAATCCAGATTTCATGTCAAACTTACTGAAGATCACACAGCCTGATATTCTTTGAAGGAGGCTGGCTTTGTTCGGGAGAGGATAGCGAACCTTTTCGAGGGCTGCATTCAGAGGCTTGTAGTTAACTACCATTCTCGGATTTCCTCTCTTTTGCTGAGAGTGTTTGTTTACAACAAATGCTCGGCATGCCCACGAGCTTTTAGCTGGCTCTATCAGAACTTTACCCAATAACTCCTTTACTTTTGAATCACAGAACTGAACTTCTGAAGGAGACATTAAAGCTGCTGAAGCTTTCATCGCACTGATCTTCTGATGTGGATCATAGGGCAACGAGACAAAATATTGTTCTCTGGTCCAAAATGCATTTCGACTGTCTGAGCAACAATCTCTTACAACCTTCTCAGATATCTCTTTTAGGGCCTTTTCTCCATGAATTTCTGAGAATAGCTTGCTTCTATCCATCTTCATAAGCTGAGCGACATTAGGTAATAGTACAGGTATGGGCTCAGGCATTCTACATTTGGGGATGGACTTAAATGTTAAAGGAAGGTTTAGAGAGAGGTTACCGAGAGTAAAGGTGAAGGTCTACTTAACATGATCTGCAAGATAAGGACTAACTTAATGCAAGAAGTTAGAACCTAGGACAACATCTTCGCTCATATCATCAATTCTGTAAACTATCATCTTTCTACAGACATTCTTAAAATGAACAGGGACTTCGGCTTTAGCCTGTAGCATGATAGGGGCTCCATTAATGGATGTTCCGCCATCAACAGTTTCTTTCCAGTAAAAATGATGAAGGGCAGATCCATGAGCAAGATTAACCTAGCAACCAGAATCTATCATACAAGACAGAATGTAAGGCTTATATTCACAAGGCTGAAATGAAACAGGAATATACAATTTCGGACCTGAGAGCATAGAAAGACCGATATTCCTCTTAACAGGAGGAGGAGAAGGAGATCGTTCAGGGCTTTGTACAGGGGATTCAATTTCTTCTTTCTATTCTATGCATTCAGTGCTGAGGGCACTCTCATAGTGCTTACTGTGATCATCGTCCGAAGATTGATCTCTTTCAATCTGTATAACCTTCACTTCTCTCTTTAGATCTTCAATCTCTTTATAGAGATTTCTCAACTGAGCCTGTTTCTCTTTTATCTCTGATTTTAATTTGGCTTCTCCGCTTACTGTGAAACTCTGTCTAGCTTGGTGTCCTTCTAGATAGTTTCTGTACAACTTTGCTGGACTGTAGGATACCGAAGCTTCATAGCTTATCTTTTGTTTTCCTTTATAGAGTTCTAGCTGTGTAAGCAAATGCTTCTTTCTTTCTCTGAGGTTACCACGTTCTTGGAACTGGTATGGCTCTAACTCAGAGATTCTGAGCTCTATAGCAGCAATATCTTTCTCTATGTCCTGCTGCGATCTGGAAGAAAACATGTCAATACCAAACATATGTAAAGAGAAGTTAAACTCAGGGACCTCATACCCCCCTAAATTTGCTTCCGATTCAGATTCATTGTCGGAGGAAAGAGGAGGAGCAAATTGATTAAGGGCTGGCTGAGACTCAAGGTCTGATTCACTGGAAGAAGCAGAATTAGATTCTTCAGGAAGGTATACAATTTCACCGGATGGTGTCTCATCATCATCATCTGGTCTATCCCACCATCGAGGATCCAGATTGTCATAGAAAGCTGCAAGCTTTGGCTTGGTTTTCTTCTTGGGACATTTGTTAGCCCAATGTCCAGGTTTTCCACAAAGAAAACAATTCTTATCAGTTGCCTGGTAAGAACGCCTCTTAAAGAACTTTCTTGGCTTAGATGGCTTGAATTTCCTGGATTTGTGCTTCGGCTTTCTAGCATACTGCAAGGGTTTATTAGGATAATGATAGCGTGGTTCACTTGTGTAAAACCCTTTCTTCTTTTGCTTCGAATGGAATTTACAGGATGACTGTAAATGACCTCGGTTGTGTGCACCACAACCCCAATCAGGAAACTGCGTGACATTTTTACAAAAAGATGGTGTAAACATATCTTGATGTCGCTTAAAATCTTTATCAACTCTTTTCACAAGACAATGCTCTTTCCATGTTTCCATGATATACTGATGAAGTTGTGCAAGGGAGAGATTTTGATAACTTAAAGCTCTATCTTTCATAAACTTCTCCACTACATCTGGGACATGACCTAGGAAGCTTCGCAAGTAATGTTTAAGATATGTTGAATCCTTAGCTTTACCAGCTGAAATAAGTAATCTTTACATATAACAGAAATACTCGTGTGCCTGTGAAAGATTGCACAATTTGGCAGTCATAAATATGGAAGCATAATGATCAGTTTCATCACCATGATCCTCACCATAGAATTGCTTAATGAGGGCCTTCAATACTTGCTGATCAGCATCTTGGGTTGACAACATCAGGTTTTTTTCCTCTTGAGGCAAATGTCTCCACCATTCTGCTGCTAGGCCGAATAGGCCTCCTACAATGTGATTTGCTAAATATAACCCTGTTAATGAGGCATCTCTAGTTCTTTGAGCAATGGTCATATTTTGGAGAAGATTAAGGGCGGCCTTAATCTCTTCTTGACTTTGACATCCTATGTTTAAAACTGAGGGATCTGGCATTTGGGATATCAGATTATTCATGGAAGTCACACCAAAATTAGTGTAAATTCTAGGACCAGTAGATACAGATGCAGAGGGCATAGCTGTGTCAAGCTCAGGGATATGCGGTTCATGCTCTGTTTTAATTAAAGCGCCACTTGACATCATATGCAAATCATGAACATATCTTTCTTCAGGAGCAGGTGGTAGGGTTTTAATAGCTTTAACTCATTCTTCCAGGTTTTCTACTTCAGCTTCATCTTGGCCAAAATTAAATTCAAGTTTTGGCTCATCTTGTGCATGAAACATGCCAAATGAAAAGCTCCGCTCGAGTTGAGGAGTAGCGGGCTTCTTCTTCTCGTATCCTTGCAAGGCTAAGGACACGGCCATAGGGATGACTTCTGGAACTCTCTTCTTTAATTTTGCATTTTGTTCTAAGAGTTCTTCTATTTTCTGAAGTCTTCTTTCAATTCTATCTACTGCTTTTCTAACAACAGTCTTAATCTCATCTGTGTCTGACAGGAGATGATCTATCAAACCAAGCTTGGCTTCAACTGCAGAGATCTGATCTTTTTCTTCAGTCATAGTGCTTCTTAATTTCTGTAAATCTAGAGCTATTTCATCTAGATTTTTGGCAGTCAATTTGTTCTGGAGATTTCCCCAATTAGCAAGTTTGCCTTTATCGGAGACACATTCTTCTATACCGAAGGATTTAACAGGAAGAAATTCTTTCTTAACTTGCCTGTCTGAAGAATACTGATGGAAGGGAAGATCTGGAAGGTTTCTACCAGGGAAGTAGGATTTTTGACCATGACTGTTGGTAGTTTCCACTGCGCTATTTTCTCTAGGCAGGTTAAAGGTGAACATACCCAACCTAGGCTTATTTTTGTAATGCTGAAGTTTCTCTATGTTTTTTCTCCAGGTCGGACAGTCTTGATGCTGGCCACGGTGCTCATTACAGCCAAGTCCAGAGAAAGATGGTTCAGAATGTACAGAGGTAGCGGGATTGCTACGAGAACTCGAAATAGAAGAAGATCTTGAAAATGAAGAGAAATTATTTACAGTAGCAAGTTCAGGTTCCGGATATCTAAAAGAATTGGTCCTTCTGTCAAATCTTAAAGGTTTAGTAGCTAAAGCTCTTTGGGCTGCCTCAGTGTTCCTAAGCTCATTATACTTAATTTCCCATCGCTGGGGATACTTGATCGTTGTCCAATCAAAGGTGACTGGCTGAGCTTGTTTAGAACGGTCTTGTTCCACCACGCTGTGGAGGTGCGAACTCTGATGGACCTTCTTTTGCAAAGAAGGCAAGGTGTCATTTCCAAATCTAACACAAACTAAACTTTTAAGCTGGATAATACGAGAACCATTCATCATTTAGAAACCTTGAGGAAGGATGTAGGCTTTAAGAAGATCATATATTAATTAATTTTTATTTTTATTTTTAATTTATAAATATTTTTTAAATTTACAATTTTTAAAAATATACTTACTTAAAATATGTTTTTTGCACTTGCAAACATTATAGTATACTCAACTAACTCTCTATATATATTAATAAAAATTAATAAACATTAAAATTTTATCCTAAAACTAACTTTCATATATTTAAAAAAAATGTAATTTCTCTTGTACCTTAGTAATGTAGGTTTTCATATATAAAATAAATAATATAGGTTTTCATGTATATATATAGAGTAAAATAAAATGGGTATATACATAAAATCTGAATATGAATATGAATATAACTCTAAACAAAACAAAACAACTGCATAGTCAGAATACCAGCGTGAATGGTGGTCAGAATTAAATGTTCCGGATTGAAAATAAAGCCGACTTCATAAGGACAATGTGGAATTGGAACCAAATTTTCTGCAGGTGAATTGAGTTGAAGATTTGTATGGGCAATTAAAAGTGATTTTCGTGATTGTTTAATTGACTTTTGTGTGTAACCATTCGGGGTCAATACTGAATTCGCAAATGGAGACTGTACTCTGAAAGATTGANAACAATGAGCCGGAGACTGGAGCATTATATATATATATATATATTTCGTTGTTACTGCTCATTGAAGTGCTATTCAATGCTTATTGCTTGTTATTACTGTTTAGATAGTCTCTATTAATGTTTGTGGTTGTTATATAGTCACTTAATTTGTGGTTGGTAAACCATTATAGATTTCCAGTTAAGTGAGACGAATATATGTGTTATCTATGCATTAGCTAAGAGTTATTT
>LPNX010215891.1:5529-49357 GCA_001517045.1 Pseudotsuga menziesii | reverse complement strand
CCATATTATATATATATATATATATATATATATATATATATATATATATAAGTGTATGCTCTTTCCTTGCAGTGAATACATATACCAAGGCCCTCATTATACTTTTGAAGCATATCCTAAGTAAAAACTTTATTTTTCAATATTAATCACAAACAATTTTCTCTTCATGAACATCTTATTTTTCCATGGTTTATCTTACCACCTCTCTTAATTCCCAATGTACATTGTTCTAAAATGGGCTATATACTAAGACCGTCTTTTTATACTTTTGAAGCATCTAGACAGTAAAAAAATCTCATTTTTCAATACTTACAACAAACAATATTCTCTTCACTAACAACTTATTTTTACATATTTATACATTGTTCTAAAGTTCCCTATAATCTAATTTAAACATGTTACTATTTTAGAGCACAACCAAGAATCACACAACCAACACTCTTCTTTGACTTGAAGTTTAATTAAATTGTCACCTTAAATTTTAAATTTTAAATGATTAGTTTTATATTAAAAATAAATCATAATATCTTTGAACCCAAAAAGTGGTCACCTATGCTTTTTTTTATTATTATCAATCATTATGGATTTAAAAAAAAATAGAATTGCATGTCACTGTACAAACCTATGGCTATAAGAAATATTTTTAATCTTATTTTGTTCAAATTAAGTTGGAAATCTTTAAAAATCTTAGAATTACATATATTATCTCTCTCTTTTTTATAAACATACAACTTGGTATAGACAAATAAAGGTT
This sequence comes from Pseudotsuga menziesii, assembly GCA_001517045.1. Lineage (NCBI taxonomy): Eukaryota > Viridiplantae > Streptophyta > Pinopsida > Pinales > Pinaceae > Pseudotsuga > Pseudotsuga menziesii. Next base: position 48,603 of record LPNX010215891.1, on the reverse strand, counting down.
CCACACATAAATAGCAACAAATAACACAAACACATAAAGACTTTTGCTCAAAAGAAACAAATAAACAATCAATAACAAACCACAACAAATATTTACCCTTGGAGTATATAATTAATCAAAGTAAAAAGAACTTATACCATTTATCCACATTTTTTATAATAATTAGCATTTATAATTTCAAACATCATTAAATTTATATTACTTAATGATAATATAATTAAACCAAAATAACATAATATAACTAAATTTTAAATATTTAATTAAAATATAATTGTGTCAATTTTCAATAAATAACATTTAAATTTAAAAAAACAGTAATTATAAATTACATTTTCTTTCCAATGCTATAAAAACATGAGCAAAGAGCTTTTATAAAGTTTTCTCTAAATAATAAATTCAAAATAGAATTCCAAAATATAAACAAGTCGACCGATTTAGAAATTTACTCATAAACATTTGAAATAAAGAATTACAAGATAGCTTTATGGTAACATCTCGCAAAATTCATAAATTAATTTTTTTATTTATTGTATGTAATTTTAAAAGATTCTTGGAAAATAATTTTAAGAGATGTTATACTCCATGAATATTTTGTCATGACAATAATGACTTTATCAATGAATTGTAAGGTTTATGTGTCTATGTTAGTTTTTATCATTAGCATGCTTTGCTTACGTCATGCATTCTGGTTGAGATTACTTTGTGGCACTAACTGTCTTTAATACTTTGTTGAAGGTAAAGGTCGTAAAACTGTTTGTCATTTTTCTTCAGTTTGCTTCTACTTTTGATTTGTTAAAGGGATAGGTCATGGTATTACATAGTATTTATGACTAATGCATGAACCTTTGATTTTACCTTTGTGTAGGTGGATGAGATCACCTCGACAAACAAAGAGAAGGAACAAAATCTAAGACAAAATCCACAAGTGATAAAGAAAGGTGGCCCCGCAACCTAAACCCTAACCATTAGAGGAAATTTCAACTCAAACTGGCCCTTTTTAACTTTGATTCAAATTCCATGTCATCATGTGTTAGCCAATGAAATTGCTTTAAATTTGAAATATCGTATAGGTCTTAAACATTTTTTTAATATAAATTTGGGGATAGGTATCATAAAAAAAAACTACTTTTTTGTTTGTATTTTCGACATATCTCCCCATGTTTTTACTCAAATTCCGATCAGGAGAGCTCATTGGATGCAGAATTAAATTCTGCATCTAATGAGTATCCACTTGGCATACTTTTGACAGACCCCCCTACCCCAAAAACAAGAAATACCTGAAAAATGTGATGATGATGTCATCATCACTTTTTTTTCAGGTATTTCTTGTTTTTGGGGTAGCGGGGTGTTGAGGCCTGGAAAATCGCAGGTAACAACAGTTAGGGATTCTCCCTATTAAACGTCCCCAACTAGCTCGTTACTGTTTGGTATGGGGAATCCGTTTGGTTTACAGTATGGCTAATGTAGGTCAAGTTACAAAAATAAAGGGTTTTACCGGTTACGGCCCAGTCCACCGTGTATGTTTTTAGTTTTTGTATTTAAGTATAAGATGCAAGTGCCTATCTAAAAATGCAGATTGATAGAGAATACGAGGAGCAGTCACAATGCGATGCGCAGGTTCTTACCTCTCATCTTAACTCTCTCGCATCTAAATCACACACATGAAGAAAAACTAGAACTAACTATCTAACCTATCCCTAGGGAGCAAGATTATTGTTCATCAATGAGTAATGTATTCTATGCATGTATTAAGAAAAATCATAGATAGATGTTACTTATTTCAAAACACATGAACATTTATAGATATATGAACAACCAAATAGCTAATTGTTTATGAACAACATTCATTACTCACAGTGGAAACTTCATAGAATAAACTAGAGCGCATTCATAACAAGAAAATAGGTTCAAAGAGTTAGAACGATCTCATAGTTAATGGATAACAGCTGAAAATGAAATAGTTCACATTCAACAAATCCATTGCACAACATTTCAAACCTTCCACAAAGATTTCTCCAACAGGAAACTTGTAATTTCTTTATGCAAAAGGAAATAGTTCTTCTTACATCATACTCTCACAAATCTATCTGGGAAAAAGTCTTTATCTACATATAACTCTCCTATACTTATACAAAAAGAAAAACTTTTGGGTTTCCCCCAAATGACTCTTGGGCTTCCCCAACGTTTCAATTCCACAATTTTCTCCTTTTGTGAGTGCTCATGATTTATGCAATACGTTACATCTCAGCTTAATATTTTAAGAGCGCTTTATAGAAAGGGACCAGCTTGGTAACCGATTAACTTCTCCCAAGCCTGGGCCTCTACTGCTATCGATCTATTTGAGATCTTAGACCCTTACTATCTTCTTCTCTTTCTTGCTACCTCCTTTCTTCTGCTTTATCTTCTAGACATATTTTCTCTACAGCGGCAATCACCCTATCATGAATAACCAGTTCTTAGATCACTTAGCATTTGACAGAGTAACACAAACTGTATTAAAACATACATCTTGTAAAATAAACTATTAAACAATACTAATGCATGAAAAGAAAACATGATGATGCAAAGAAAAATACTGCAAGCTGCGTTTGAAAATCCTCTAAACCCGCTATCCAACTAAAATAAAAACCCTGATAGAATATACTCTTCATCTTAATTCAGGCCTCCTCTGAGTTAATTCAAAACCTCCAAAGAAAGCATGAAGAATGACAAAGTAACCGCCATCGAAAAATAGAGTAAAATCACACGAGAGAGGCGGGAAAACCCTCACTGACGGGAAAAATACTAAGCATCGGGAGAAAACAAAATCTCATCAGTGGGCGGTAACATTATAAGTCAGATGGTAAACTCACTAAGCCACTGCAACGACGGAGACTATATAGCCTAAGGGTTCTATGGCAAAATAAAACGTCGGCAAAAAATAACTGTAAAAAACTGTAGCATCAGACCTCGGAACCACTACAGCACCAAACGACTAGTTCAATGAGGATCTGTAATGGCGAAAGTCATATGGACTAAGGGCTCCAGAGGAATAGAAAAAATTGGCAAAAAATCAGAACAAATTATCATCGAACGGAAAACTCGGACGACCGTGAATCGATGAAGCAAAGGGCTAGGCTTCCAATCAAATGTCAAACACAATCCCGATAGAGAAAGAAAGCAAATCATTTAAAACAAAAAACCTGCGAAATGGCAGCAACGCACAGGACTAAAGCTCCGATAGTGATAAAACAGAAAATGCTGATAGTCAAAAGTTTTGAAAAAATAAAAAAAGGAGATGAAAACATCGGCGAAAAGCATGACTTTCCATTGGGACTTTCATATTTTAGCTTTGGCAATGGCGGCTGCATAGAGGACTACGACCTTGATTCATTGTTCAATAAACCTCCGATAGTGAAAAGGAAATTATCTATAAACCAAAACTTGAAGCTCAAACCAAAATCATCAGCAGACAAAAGATAGTCATTCAACTTCCGAAAATGCTAAACCTCAATAGATCCTCAAAAGATCCAAACTTGTAGTAGAGGAACAACAAAGTTCAGCAATCCCAAACAAATCCAGGCAAGATAAAATTCAAAGGAGGGTCCAAAATTTTAAAAAAATTGGGAAATTGTTACAGCTGCAACAATTGGCGACTACCTGGTGAACCGAGATCTCTAGACAATTTCTTCCTTAAGTAACAGACTGTTTGACAATAAAACCAACATGTTGAATTCTTCTAGATGTCTAGATTTTCCAAATGGAAAATGTATGTAGTTTTAATCATTGATGATAGTCGAATTTAGGAAAATGGAAACCAAGATTTGAAAGTCAAGATAACTCTTTTGAGGCCAGGAATATGAGTTTCATTTTTTACCTCTGTCTTCAAGTAGTTTCCAGCTTGGACACCACAGGATTGTAACATATGGTAAACATAAATATTCATTTGTTCCTCATTCCCATGCCATTTTGCACTTTTGTGCTTTTGGAATTTTGTTCTTTTTTATTCCTCCTGCATGCCTTTCTTTCTGAATTTTTATTTAGGCTCCTCTATCCATAGTGCCCTTTTGTGTGAGAGATGTATTTAATTTTCAGCTCATGGACGGAGAAGAAATTTGGCAATTTTGTACTCATATGATTTAGTACTTTGTTTTGATACATATTGCTTTCTCAAGAGATTATTGACACTTATTTTCCTCTTGGCTTTCAATTCTTGGCATGGGATCATTTATATATAATGTACTGTTTACCTTGCTTCCTTTCCATGGGTCTTTTACTGTCACTCCCTAGGACATTTCTTAAATGTGAGATGGATGGAGCCTCGAAACAGTATTCCAGACCTTTTGATCCTGAGTTATTTTAAAATGATTAAGTAGGACTTCAATGTGTTCATAGCCATTTAGGAAAATTGTTAACTAGAAGAAATTCTTTCAGATGAAACAATAGTACACAGTCTTATAATAAAGGATTTTAGTTAATCCAGAATTCTAATGCTCTCCATGCAACCAAAAGTTTGCTTCTTTTATTGAAATCCATCAAAATCTAAACTAGAACAAATAGAGATAAAGTAAATCAAAATAAACAACCAAATCAATTTATTTATGTACAAAACAAAAACAAAAATCAGGAAAAATAAGGTTTGAGAACTAAACCATTAACTGGTAAGTTCTCTTCCCACCCCTATAAATCTTGCAATTTGTAGGTTGAGGGGCCAAGTTTTGCAGCAATCTGAAAAGGGCCTACCCATAACTGTTGAAACTTTGTGTGCTTCCCCTTTTCATCATGTGGGTGATCCCACTTAAGAACCAGGTCTCCCACTTCAAACTCCTATTTTCCAGCTTTATGTTTATCAAACCACCGCTTCACTACTTCCTATTGATCCTTAAAATGTTCTTTGGCCCTGGACCTATATTCTAATTTGCAGGATTTCATTATCTGTGCCTCTAGACTCTTGAGCTATTATGGAAGATGGTAGCATAATGTTAGAAGGAAGTATAGCCTCTTTTCCATAAACAAGGGTATATGGTGACACACCTAAGGAATTCTTGGGTGTGATCCTATCATCCCAAAGAGCGTTCGGTAATTCTAAATGCCAACTTCTCTGGTTTTATATCATAGTCTTTTTTAAGATCCTAATCAGATTCTTGTTTGTAGATTCTGCCAAACCATTTCCTTGTGGGTAATAGTTTGCAGGATAATGCAACGTAATTACTCTTTCATGAGCAAATGCAATTAATCTAATAGAATAAAAATAAGTAGCATTATTGACAACTAGGGAAGTTGGAACCCCAAACCTGGTCATAATATGATCTTGCAAGAAATCCATGATCACATCTTCGTTCACTTTACGTAACGAAATTGCCTTGACCCATCTAGTGAAGTAGTCGGTTGCTATCAAAATGTATTTGTGTTGCAAGGACAAATTTGGTTTTATCTCTCTAATGATATCAATTCCCCATTTCTCAAATGGTTTTGTTATCATCACCAGCTTCAATGGTCCTACTGCTTTGGCTTGTCTTTGCCCACACCTCTGGCAGATATCACACTTTCTGACATGGGCGTGTGTGTCCTTGAATAGTGTGGGACAATAATATATGGCTTTGAGAATCTTTTGGGTTGCCGTATCTCTGGAAAAATGACCTCCAGCGGGCCCATCATGTAACTCTGTTATGACCTTATTTTCATCTTCTTTTGCCAAACATCTGAGAAGGACTCCATCATAGTTCTTCCTGAATAAAATTCCATCAATGCTATGATATGCATCTGATTTAAGGTGCAACACTCTTCGCTATTTGGAATTCCAATGTTCTAGCAACAATCCTTCCTGAAGGTAATGAACAAGGTCTCGGTACCAGGAATATGGAGCTGTGAAAATAGGACATGCATCCATCATATGTAATTTAGCTTCATTTTCCCAATCTTTTTCTTCATTGTTTTTACCTTCAGCCATTAGTTTGCACAGTCCTTTCCCTTTAACTATGGATGTTGGTTTGAATTCAATGTCATATTCTTATAAAGCTATTACCTAGTTTCCTCTTCTTTCTCCTAATTCCTTTTGTACGAAAAGAGACCTTACAGCTGGGTGTGGAACTATTACCTTCGTCCGGTTCTTAAGTATGTACGGCCTAAATTGTTTTACCGCTTTGAAGACTACATAATCTTGTTTATCCACAACTAGGTAATTCAATTCATCCCCCTACACACCAGTGCTCATAAATGATATGGGGTACTCATCTCCCGCATCTTCCTTTTGAGTAAGCACCGCTATTAACGAATCGTCAGATGCGAAAGTGCACAAAATAAAATCCTTCTCAAAATTTGGAATTTTGAGAGAGGGTGCATGAGCAATAGATGTATTTATTTTACTGAATGCATTCTTCTCTACATCAGTCCACTTGAATTGTACACTTTGTTTCACCATTTGCTGCAAAGGTTTAACAATCTGAGAGAAATCTGGCACGAACCTTCGCATGAAATTAATTGTCCCCATGAATGATTGCATACCCTTTTTGTTATGGGGTAAAGGGATCTGTTCAATAGCTTTGACCCTTTCTGGGTCTGTGGAGATCCCCTTTTTAGAAACCACATGACCCAGTAGCTTTCCTTCTATAATTGCAAACACACATTTCCTTGGATTCAGTGAGATGCCATATTTTCGACAACGCTGGAAAATTTGTTTTAGATGGAATGCGTGTTCTTCTCTCTTCTTTGAAAATTTTGTGACATCGTCAAGATATACTACAACACTACTGCCAATTAGACTGTGGAAATCTATATCCATATCCCTCTAGAAAGTAGCTTCATCGTTAATGAGTTGAAAGGGTATCCTTCTATAAGCAAAAGTTCCCCATTTTTTTTCTGAAGGTGGTTTTAAGTCTGTCTTCTTCAGCTACTAACACTTGATTGTAGCCAAAGAATCCATCTGATAATGAAAATAAATCAGAACCCAAAATCATCTGCAATATCTGTTCCATGGGTGGGACTGGATAGTTGTCTTTGTCTGAAGCATGATTTAGTTTTATGAAATCCACACATAGCCTGATTTCTCCAAATTTCTTCCTTACTGGTACCAAATTTGAAACCCATTCCGAGTGTCTGACTTTGAATATAATTTTGGCATCCAATAATTTTTTCACTTCACTCTGAATTAAAGGCTCTAGTTTTGGATGCATCTTCCTCAAAGGTTGCTGAAAAGGCTTGACTCCAGATCTAATAGGAATGACATGTTGTATAATCTTGGTGTCATATGTTTTAAGCTCTTCATATGTCCAGGAAAATACATCTTTATACTGTTTGAACAAACTAATGAACTTATTTCTTTCACTCAGGGAGTAACACTTTCCAAAATTCACATATTTGGGCTCAACTTTAGTTCCTAAATTTATCAGCTCGAATTGTAAAGATAAGCTATGAGTCTTAACATTTGCTGGTCTTCTGAACTTGTTGTATAACTCAAACATACACTTTAAGGTCTTGACCCCTTTAGGATCAAATTTGTTGAGTTTTAATACAACTTGGTGTTCTTCATCATCGATAATTGCCCCTTTGAAAGTCTCGTCATTCATTAATCATTCGAGGATTTGTTGATCATCATCAAAAGCTCGTAGATTAGTAATCATGTCTAGAACCGAAGTCCTGAAAAGCAATTCAATAGAACACTTGTTATTTGAAGGTACAAGCCTTGCAGCTGAGGTAGCTAACAAGTCAGCTGCTGCATTCTTAAATCTAGGAATGGATATAATATTAAATGAATAAAAAATTGTCAGCAAATCCCACACTTCATTCTGATAAGATTTTAAATGAGGTGAGATGCAATGTATCTGTTTTTGAATTTGCTTTACAATTATTTCGGAATCCCCATACACTTTTAGATTTTCTACTTTTAATTCAATTGCTTTTCTTAGTCCCTGAACTAATGCTTCATATTCGGCTGTGTTATTGGTACATTCAAACTCTAATCTACATGAAAGAAAATGTTTATTTTTCTTTGGATCAATCAGGACACAGCTAGCTCCTGATCCTTCCAAAGTTTTAGATCCATCAAAAAAAGTGTCCAAAAACTATCTACTTCTATTGTACTTGAATCAACGACTACATATGAAACTAAGTCTACTATTTTACAGTCAAATTCATCAGCCCATGAAAATTGAAGGAGATCGGGCTGTGTATTTGGTGTACCACTGGATTCTTCTGCTTGGTAATTTCTCGGTTGAAGCTCAATAAAGTAATTTCCCAACACAGAATTCACTGGTTCATTCTTACCCTCTACCTGGCAGGTTATTCAGTTAGATAGAACAAATGTGAAGGTAATTGGGGAAATGGAGGATGCTCTAATTCAATTATCTTCAAATCAAAAGGTATGTTAGTTCATCGATATTGTAGTAGCAGACATACCTGAGGCATATCGACTTGTTTTGGGTCGGGATTGGTTAGCAAATCTAAATGGATATTTTGCATCAGATTGGTTACCTTTGTGGTCACCTTATAAGGGAAGTTCCAATCAAATAAAAGTATCAAGAGAGCCCCATATGAAGCACAATGTCACTCAGTTGAAGTTTAGGCTGTCCATTTATCTTCTTGCAGACTAAAAGCAGCATAACATTTATTGATGCCCCTGACTCTACTAAATAGTTGTGCACGTTATGGTTGAAAATTCAAAATTTAATAGAAATGGTGGGGTTTTGTATTTAGGCTTACCTCCCACACTTGCTTCACCAATTTATTCTTCTTTAGGTTGATTGTTAGTGGGAAGCTTTTCCTTAGGTATTTCATGTGATTTTAACAATCTTTCTTTCTGCTGAGGCACATTGCACATTTCAAATAGCAAGATATTTTCTTTAGCCCTCTTAATATCTTCCACAATATCACACTCCATCTTATCTTCTTTGAGATTCTTGTTTACCTCATTAGTCTTCTCCTAAATGGGCTTAATAGGCATGTTGATTTGCTTTGGATTTTGACTCGTAATGGTGAATTCAAGTATCTTCTTAGCTGTGGTGCTATTTTGAATTTTATTTACATTCTTTTGAAGTCTCTTGATTTTTGGGAGTACTGATTTGTCCTCTTTTATCAAACCTTGAATTCTTGTTGTCGCATTTGTTTTCGATATCTCCTCCTGTTTTAGATAACCTTCCTCTTCTATATCGAAAAGTGAGACACAGTCCCATAAAACCAGAGCATCATCCTCTTGTTTCTCTGTGGATTTATTTCCCTTTTCATCCTCATCATCAGATTCTATTAGTCTCGAGTCCAATAGCTGATTCATTACTAATGTCATTGAATTGATCCATTGAGGGCAATTTTTTTTAGAATGAGGCTGCTGATGAAAGGTGCAAAAGTTATCCATACCTACCTCTGTTAAATTCATTGATGCAAGACTATGTGGAGGAGGCTTAGATTGATTGTTGTCCTCTCTCCTTTTATAGTAAGGCTTATAAGATTTCTGAGCTTCTTTTTCCTTTTCCAGATCTATTATTCTATTAGATAGTTTCTGCATCATTTTCAACATTCCTTCAAAGTCATGTGACTGATCCTCCTTAGGCTTAGATAGTAATAAGTATTTCTTACAAATTTTTTTTTCTTCCGATTGCTCGGGATAATCTTCCATGCTCTCTTTTACAGCTTCTACTCTCTCCGCTTCTTCATAAGTTTCTGACAACATAGGTTTTACTTGCATCTTAGAAAACATGGCTAGGTCAGGCCCTAAAGCTGAAGTATAGTATTTGATCAAAACCTTATCAGACGGTTTATCAGTTGCAAAAAAATTCTTAAGATAAGCGGCAAATCTTTGGGTGAAACTATGCACTTTTTCTTTTCTTTCTTTCTTTAAAGCGCACAACCCTTTCATTAACGCTGCATGATTTTTTTGGACCGCATACTTACTTCTAAATATTCTGTCAAACGTATCCCAGTCTGTGATCGATTTTGCAGATAGAGAAAAATACCATGAGGCTGCAGCTCCTTTCAGGGTATGCGAAAATAATCTACAAACTACATCTTCATGTTCTCCAGCCCTTAGCCCTTCTATAGCCAAGTAAAAGCTTTGCAAATGATCATCTACCAAAATCTTTTCACTTGGGTCAAACTTGGGCAGCATTTTCTCAAAATATTGAGGTAAGTCATGTAAAGGGGGTGCTATCTTTAAAGGTGACCTAGATTTCCAAGCAGGTGGTGGATTCGGTGGGTTGGGTGGCTGATTTGCATTCATGTTTTCCATGAGTCTGGATGGAGAATGAGGTGGTGAATGAATAGGGGTATGAACAGGTGAACATTAAGGTGTATTTGGGCCCACTTGATTCAAAGGATGAACAACTTCCTGTAAGGCTGTTTCTACCAGTTCTTCAAAATCTCCAATTAACGCTGTGTCTTCCAATATAGGACGGTCTTTCTTCTTATATTCTCTTCTGGGCAAGACATGAATAATTGGTAATCCTCCAATATTCTTCACATATGCCCTAGTATGTCTTCTTAGATCATTAACTACTTTGTTATCGACAGAATACAAATGCTCTTTATCCTTCTCTTCAGAAATTGGATTGGGAAATAGACTACTTTCAGAACTATCATCGGTGGAATAATCTTGACAAAATAAGTTTCCTCGACTAGCCATGCACTGGATGCCCTATTTCTAGCGCCAAAAACTATTGAGGCCTGGAAAATCGTAGGTAACAACAGTTAGGGATTCTCCCTAGTAAACGTTCCCAACTAGCCCATTACTGTTTGGTATGGGGAATCCATCTGGTTTACGGTCCGGCTAATGTAGGCCAAGTAACAAAAATAAAGGGTTTTACTGGTTACGGCCCGGTCCACCGTGTATGTTTTTAGTTTTTCTATTTAAGTATGAGATGCAAGTGCCTATCTAAAAATGCAGATTGATAGAGAATACGAGTGTTATAGAGATTTTCACCCCACTAGGTGAATCACACATTGTATGGCCTTCCCCTATCCCGCTGCAGACTTATTATTCCCTATGGACCATTTATTGTCTTTTGGTGTATCATTGATCATCCCCAAAATTATATAAACTATGATATACGCATCTTTTTCCCCGATAACCGCGTACATACGTGGGTTTGACCCCTATAGTTGCGTACATCGGGATGTGTGCATAATCCAAATCCTTTTGGAAGTTTCCTTGACTTGGATCCGACTCATTCAACTCCTGGCCTTCCATATGCCTTGAGATCGCTCGGGTTCGACCCTTCATTGTCCCTTGTGAAGCTATATAAGGAACCCCTTGGTACATTAAAAGGGGGAGAATAAGAGAGAATTGAGAGTACCAAAACTATAGTCCATTGTTGCCAGAACTATACTTGAGTCTGCATCCCTTTATCCCTTTGGAGCACTGTTGTGTTCTTCCCAAGCTTGCCTTTGTTAATGAGCTTGCTATCGGAGTGATGGAGGATTGAGGTGGTGGAGGCCCAAGTGGGGGATTCAGTTTCTCCGGTTCGCAGACGTGCCGTCAGAGGTTGTCACTTGTAATCTCTGATTCATATTAATAGAAATATCTTTTCCTGTCCAGTAATGTGTATTTGAATGAATGTTGCATCCATTGGAATATGTCAAATGCTTATACATTATTGATTATATATGCTAGAATAGATCTAACACCATGAAATATAGTATGCTTGTATTGTTTACTTGTTGTTGAGGACGCGCTATAACAATTCAAGCTGAAGATTGGAAAGCTCAATGGGGATCTACTTCAACTGTTCGGAATAAGGTACGAGGTTCGATCCTTTAGTGTTAGATGTTTTTAATTTCTATTGCATATTGGGAAAGATTGATTTCTGGAGTCTAGTGGTCTGTTGTGGTACCCCAAGCCATAGGAATTTTTCTCCGTAACAACGAGGAGCGGTCACAATGTGATGCGTAGGTTCTTACCTCTCCTCTTAACTCTCTCGCATCTAAATCACACACAGCAAGAAAAACTAAAACTAACTATCTAACCTATCCCTAGGGAGCAAGATTATTATTCATCAATGAGTAATGTATTCTGTGCATCCATTAAGAAAAATCATAGATAGTTGTTACTTATTTCAAAACACATGAACATTTATAGATATATGAACAACCAGATAGCTAATTGTTTATGAACAACATTCATTACTCACAATGGAAACTTCATAAAATAAACTAGAGTGCATTCCTAACAAGAACATAGGTTCAAAGAGTTAGAACGATCTCATAGTTAATGGATAACAGCTGAAAACGAAATAGTTCACATTCAACAAATCCATTACATAGCATTTGAAACCTTCCATAAAGCTTTCTCCAACAAGAAACTTGTAATTTCTTTATGCAAAAGGAAATAGTTCTTCTTACATCATACTCTCACAGATCTATCTGTAAAAAAATTCCTTATCTACATCTAGCTCTCCTATACTTATACAAAAAGAAAAACTTTTGGGTTTCCCCCAAATGACTCTTGGGCTTCCCCAATGTTTCAATTCCACAATTTTGTCCTTTTGTGAGTGCTCATGATTTATGCAATACATTACATATCATCTTAAGATTTTAAGAGCGCTTTATAAAAAGGGACCAGCTTGGTAACTGATTAAATTCTCCCAAGCCTAGGCCTCTGCTGTTATCGATCTGTTTGAGATCTCAGACCCTTACTTCCTTCTTCTCTTTCTTGCTGCCTCATTTCTTCTGCTTCATCTTCTAGACATATTTTCTCTACAGCAGCAATCACCCTGTCATGAATAACTAGTTCTCAGATCACGTAGTGTTTGACAAAGTAACACAAACTGTATTAAAACATACATCTTGTAAAATGAACTATTAAACAATACTAATGCATGAAAAGAAAACATGATGATGCAAAGAAAAATCCTGCAAGTTGGGTCTGAAAATCCTTTAAACCCATTGTCTGACTAAAATCAGAACCCTAATAGAATATACTCTTCATCTTAATTCAGGTCACCTCTGAGTTAATTCGAAACCTCTGAAGAAAGCATGAAGAATGACAAAGTAACCACCATCAAAATACAAAGTAAAAGCACACTAGAGAGGCAGGAAAACCCTCACCGACGGGAAAAATACTAAGCATCGGGCGAAAACAAACTCTCATCAATGGGTGGTAACACTATAAGTCAAATGGTAAACTCACTAAGCCACCGCAACGGCAGAGACCATACAACCTAAGGGTTCCATGGAAAAATAAAACATCAGAGAAAAATAACTCTAAAAAACTGCACCATCGGACCTTGGAACCACTACAACACTGGACGACTAGTTCAATGAGGAGCCGTAACGTCATAAGTCATATGGACTACGGGCTCCATAGCAGTTGTTATGGAGAGAAATTCCTATGGCTTGGGGTACCACAACAGACAGCTTGACTCCAGAAATCAAACCTTTCCAATATGCAATAGAAATTAAAAATCTAACACTAAAGGATCGGACCTCGTACCTTATTCCGGACGGTTGAAGTAAATCTTCATTGAGCTTTCCAACTTCAGCTTGAATTGATCATTCACTTCCTCAAAAACAAGTAAAAAAGACAAGCATACTCTATATATTGGTGTTGGATCTATTCTAGCATATATAATCAACAATGTATAAGCATTTGAAATCATCCATGGATAAAATATTCATTCAAACATACATTATTGGACAGGAAAAGGTATTTCTATTAATATAAAATCATAGATTACAATGGATACAACCTTTGTCGGCACGTCTACGAATTGGAGAAAACGAATCCCCCACTTGGGCCTCCACCACCTCAATCCTCCATCTCTTGATAGCAAGCTCACAAGCAAAAGGAAAGCTTGGGAAGAACACAAAAGTGCTCCAAGGGACAAAGGGAAGCAGACTCAAGCACAAGTTCCAGCAACAATGGACTATAGTTTCTTTGCTCTCAATTCTCTCATATGCCTTCAATGTACCAAAGAGTTCCTTATATATCTTTCCAAAGGGGTAATGAAAGGTCGAATCTGAGTGATCTCAAGGCATATGGAAGGCCAGGAGTCAAGTGAGTCAGTGTCATGTCCCCTCAAAGTGGCCATTACAATGTTGACCATACTGGACTCCTAGGAGGGGCTCAATTTGACATTAATCATGCTCCCTAGGGAAAGTTTGTAATAATTAATTAAGTAAGGCATGTATCTAAGTTTTATTTTCCATTTTAATTATTATTGTTAATTAATGAGGTGTAAATAAGCTGCCTAGTCAGGTGGGGTGCATTGGGCAAGTCTACTAGTCAAGGAAGGAAAGAGGAAAACCTATGACAAAAGCTATCATAGGAAACAAAGAGGAAAGTACCAAAAAGCAGGAAAAAAATAGTCAAGGATAAAGCAGGAAAATTTTTCAAAGCAGGGTGTAGTTGCCTCTTATGGAGCTCAGAAAAGCAGTTAGAGAAAAGCAGGAAAGTTTTCAAAGGAAAGAATAGTTTCCTTATGAGTCTGGAAAAGCAAAAAAGGTGTCATAACTCAAAAGAAGCAACTTTTGACTTAGAGAGGGTGAAATTTCTAATTATGAAGGAGGATTTGAACTTGGAAATAATTTCACATGGTCCTACTTGCTAAATTCTCGAAAGGAGGTGCTTATGTGGCTAGGGTTTTTATTAAGGGTTGAATTGCTCTAACAGGTCACCTTGGATCCTCACTTGCTAAGAAGATCACTCAAAACTCTATTAAAGGTGAATTCGACCCCATTGACTTAGTTTGGATGATTTGACATTATGGTTATGCTATGTGAGCATACTCTCTGAGTGTTGTGCCTCAGACCATTGGGTGATGATCCCCAAATCCCTCCTCCCTTCTCTTCTGTCCCCATTTCTATCTATTGAAGGTTTATGGAGTGCTAAGGTCAGCCATTGAAGCTTATTCCAGAAGCTATTATAGCTTCCATAAATTTCAGGTTGAGCTCCAGGGAATCCCATGCTTCACCTATGCTCACAGCCCCTTGTTGGTTAAGATTCAGGCCTCCTGCCCCTTAATTTTGGAATCCTATTGTAATGGTCAGTAAATAATGTTATTTCTATTCTGTAGTGTCAGTATCTTCTAAAAATTACATTTATCAGGTCGAGATATCTCAGACCCTGAAGGATATTAACTCAATTCCATTAAGAGACTCTATTTTATTAGTGTATGGGGGAATTGAGTGAATATGTGTGTTGTAATGAATATTTCATGATGGGGAAGGGACTCAAATAAATATTCGTGTTCAAAGAGTTCATAATTATCTCTGTTATAAATCTCAAGTTTCACAAAATTGGATTTAAGATGATTTAATAGTTCTTTTAAGACCCTAGCTAGATTACTAGTTTCTAATAACTAGTTTTACTGAAATTGATGCAAAATAGGTTCTGTTAACCCAAATTGAGATCTGTCAGTTCCTGTAGATCAGTAACAGACCCACCTTCCCATATCAATATCTAGAACCATTTTTTTTATTTGTAACACCATTATGCATCCTCCTCTGTGGAGGCTCTCTCTTGACCAAAATAGCCAGAAAATCCCCAAATTCACCCAAAACAACTATAACCTTCCAGAAATTTAGTAAACTATCTAAATACCTTTTATATACTAAATTAAGGCTTGAAAAAACCTCTGTAATTTTTCTGAATCCTCTGGTTGAAGCAGGAAAAACTACTCTCCTTAGTTGCACGGTTTGGCTGCCCAGAAGCGTGGTAGTAGGTTTCCACGACGTGGATTCTGAAACCCAAATGGCACCAGATATAAATGTGTTAGGGGAGAGGAAATTCAATGTTTGAAATACCTTTGATTTCTACTCACTGATCACTCTTTTCGTCTGCAAAATATTCCTAAAGAAACCATTGTTTTACCAATCCAAGAAGGCTCTGTGTGGACCCCTTAAACTTCAGAAATATTTAAGAAAAAAATTATAGAATTAGAGTGTTCAGGTCTATAAAACAGACTTGGGACATTATAGTGGTATCAGATCTCTTTCCTTGGATCATCTTGTGGAAAGAAATCTCTCACTGAAGAAATTTGTAGCCATGCCATACTATGAGGATGACTATGATGAACAGTATGAAGAATACTGCGGAAGATATGAAGAAGAAGAAATCCTCTATGTTGATGGAGGCATACTAAAAAATGAAAATGATGAATACTATTGGACATCAAACAGGGAAGAGATCAGATCTGATTCTCCAATGGTTAAGAAAAACTTGGCAGAGATCATTGAAGCATGTGAGAGCATGCCTCACTACTACGAGGGCTACCTAGCTTTGGGTAGGAATATTTTTGCAAACCTTTCTTTTAGAGATTATATTTATTTCAAGTATGGATTCTGTCCCAAGCATGATTATTATCATTATTTCAAGATTAGCAAGCCATCCAGAGAGGAACCGAGTTGTTCCACCTCTCTGAGAAAAGAAGAAGGAACCAAAGGTGAAGATTCCTCAAAGCCATCTGCATATTCAAGATTTAAGAATTTGTTTGGTTTTTCTTCAAACAGAGAATATTGTGACATGAGTACCCCTAAATATGAAAAATCCTCAAGTTTCTTGGAGGAGAATGGAACTAAGGAAGAGGCAGATATCCATGAAGTGAAGTGCAAATCACCACAATGTGGATGCATAAGAGAAGAAGTTGAAGAGGAATGCACTTGAAGTTTCTTGGTGGGTTATTTCTGGATCACTGCTCAAGGTTTTGGCTCATGTATGGGTGGTAGGACATATTTTGGACCAGATCCAAAAGAGGTGCACAAATCAGATTTATAGTCACCTTTTGATCCACTTAATGAAGATGAAAACAAGGCCACATCGCTTGAGTGTGAAGAAAAATTTTTGGTGGAAGAGCAGGCTACCATAGTATCCGTACATGAATATGGTAATGTTAAGAACATGGATAATAATAGTTCTAATTTTTGCAGCATCCATGTACACTTGCAACCATCTAATCCATGTAAATATAAAAAATCTTCACTTGCATCTGAGGACTGCAAAAGGAAGACTACTTGTGAGGGAGATAAATTCACTCCCAGTTTCCCTGTTGGTGATCACACAATCAGTGAAAAGAAGGGTGATATTGTCAATGGTGATAATATGGTGAAGCAATATTTTGGATCAGATCCAAAAGAACAAGAAATATCATATCTGAATTCATCATTTGAATTGCCTAATGAAGTGGTAGGAAAGCCCCCACTAGTTGGATGTGAACTAGGAAATTTGAAGGAGAAAAATATGATGCAAAGGGAGGGACACAGTTCAGAATGTTGGACTCTCTTGCAGCATGAGGAAGCTGAAATTACAAGGCATGACATTCTTTCTGATTTTTATACAGATCACATGTCATTCTAGCATTTCGAGATACCCTCCACTTCACATCATGGAAGTGAGTGTGCAGAAAATTCAAAGGATGGTCGTTATGTTGAGGATGGGTTTTATGTGGTGGATTCATGCCACAAGAAAAATAGGCATATATGTCAGCTATTAGAAGAAGAAACATTCATGGAGGATATTCTTGGTGAGCCACACCATTTGAGTGGATCACTAAAGGAGGACAAAAATAATCTTAGGGAAGCCATGAAAAACTTTGTTGACATCAATGCCTTGGTGGCCAGATGTTGTTGGAAAGCTTTTGGAGGAGAAATGGAAGGAGAATATTTTCTAGAGTTCTTAGCACTGAAAGAAAGCATGTAAAAGATAAAGGAGAACTATATGAAACTATTGTCTGACAGAGATCATCTCCTCATAATGGCTAAAATGTATCACTGTGCAGTCAAGAAGGAAGAAGAAGAATTAGAAAGACTCACTAATAAGTTAGAGATCACTAATGACTTATTGAAGAGCACACAAATATCCATTCAAGATTCAAAGTTGTAGATGTATCAACTTCAAAGGGATTTAAAGGTGTCACCCCTTTTATGTTGCATGGAAAGAAATGTTTTGGGTTTAATGGAGGAACCTCATGTGGAGGATATCCATAAGGAAGGGGCAGATTTGCAGGTGCTTGTGAAAAGGTATAAGGAAGACAATTTTTGCCAATCACTCATTAAGGTGGAGAGGAAGGATGAAGTGCTCTTCTCTACCAGAAAGAGGGATGATAGCATTCCTCATGGATTAGAAAATAAAATTTCTTATTCATCCATTGATTGGGTGGATAGAGACACCTTTGGAGTGAAGAATGTGGGAGGTGAAGAATTTAATTTCTGCAATAAGTTTTTTGTTTGGACTGACATTGTCTTGACATGTGAGCAGCCACAGAGATTTAATTTGCATCCATTGGATACCTCCCATGCACATGCACATGAGGTACATTCTAAATTTTTTGTGCTTAAGGAATTTTGTGATGCAGATGATGAGTTCCAAGCACATGCCCATTACCTGAGAAAGGATGAATTTTCTCATGGAAGGAGTCATGTTTTCAATGAAGAGTCAGAAGAGATCCCTTCTGTTGGACCAGCCCATGATGTGTTTGATGCATCCACACCTTTGGTGGGAACATTTTGCAGAGGTTTTTTTTACTATAAATCAGTCCATAGTCCTAGTTCAGCAGGCACACATAGGGATGAAAAATGGGTGAAGGGATTTTTCCTATTGATGCCAGATGAGGAGCAGGAGGCTCCCACATATTCCATTGATGACTTAATGGTTCAGCCATGTGGTATGAAAATTTCACCATTACCTTTCTATGTGTACATGAAACATCAGAGGCATCTATTTGATGTATTCATCATGCATGGCTATGAATGGAAGTTCCACTTGAGTCAGTTTGGTGGAACAAGTAGCATAATGTTGAGGTCTTGCACCAGAACAAAGATAGTAGATGAGGAATTCCATGTTTGGTGGGAGAGTTTAAAAAATGTTCAGTTTGGCATGGGGAGAAATGAGCTCCTAGTATGGTGGTATGATTTTCATAGCCTCATTTTCCTCCTCTACAATGATAAAATTTTGTTGTTTTTATTGATGGGTGGAAGGAGGCAGATAAAACCATGGGATCCAGGCATTCTTAGGAATGACAGAGTTCAAAAGCTGGAATAAAATTTTGGGTGCTTGCAAAGGAGGCAGTGGGATCCAGGAATTCTACTCAGTTACTTTAATTGGGTTGGAAATTCTGCTAAAGGAAGTGGCATCAAATAAATGACTACGATCAGAGTGGTGTAGTAGAAACATGGTGGACAAATTTGCAGCACTCTGTGGTGCTTCTGCTTGAGGACAAGCAGATTTGGGAGGGGAGGACTATCATGTCCGCTCAAAGTGGCCATTACAGTTTTGACCATACTGGACTCCTAGGAGGGGCTCAATTTGACATTAATCATGTTTCCTAGGGAAATTTTGTAGTAATTAATTAAGTAAGGCATGTATCTAAGTTTTATTTTCCATTTTAATTATTATTGCTAATTAATGAGGTGTAAATAAGCTGCCTAGTCAGCTGGGGTGCATTGGGCAAGTCTATTAGCCAAGGAAGGAAAGAGGAAACACTATGACAAAAGATGTCATAGGAAACAAAGAGGAAAGTACCAAAAAGTAGGAAAAAAGCAGTCAAGGATAAAGAAAGAAAGTTTTTCAAAGCAGGGCACAGTTGCCTCTTATGGAGCTCAGAAAAGCAGTTAGAGAAAAGTAGGAAAGTTTTCAAAGGAAAGAACAGTTTCCTGATGAGTCTGGAAAGCAAAAAAGGTGTCATAGCTCAAAAGAAGAAACTTTTGACTTAGAGAGGCTGCAGTTTCTAATTATGAAGGAGGATTTGAACTTGGAAATAATTTCACATGGTCCTACTTGCTAAATTCCCCAAAGGAGGCGCCTATGTGGCTAGGGTTAGCGTTTGTTGAGGGTTGACTTTCTCTCACAGGTCACCTTGGATCCTCACTTGCTAAGAAGTTCACTCAACACTCTATTAAAGGTGAATTCTACCTCATTGACTCAGTTTGGATGATTTGACATTGTGGCTATGCTATATGAGCATACTCTCTAAGTGTTGTGCCTCATACAATTGGGTGATGATCCCCAAATCCCTCCTCCCTTCTCTTCTATCTCCCTTTCTATCTATTGAAGGTTTATGGAGTGCTAACCTCAGCCATTGAAGCTTATTCCAAAATATATTACATCCTCCATCAATTTTAGGTTGAGCTCTAGGGAATCCCATGCTTCACCTATGCTCACAGCCCCTTGTTGGTCAAGATTCGGGCCTCCTGCCCCTTAATTTTGGAAGCCTCTTGTAATGGTCAGTAAATAATGTTATTTTTGTTCTATAGTGTCAGTATATTCTGAAAATTACATTTATCAGGTCGATATATCTCAGAACTTGAAGGATATTATCTCAGTTCCATTAAAAGACTCTATTTTATTAGTGTATGGGGGAACTAAGTGAATATGTGTGTTGTAGTGAATATTTCATGATGGGGAAGGGATTAAAATAAATATTCATGTTCAGAGACTTCATAATTATCTCTGTTATAAATCTCAAGTTTCACAAAATTTGATTTAAGATGATTTAATAGTTCTTTTAAGACCCTAGCTAGATTACTAGTTTCTAATAACTAGTTTTACTGAAATTGATGCAAAATAGGTTCTGTTAACCCAAATTGAGATATGCAAGTTCCTATAGATCAGAAATAGACACACATTCCCATATAAATATCTATAACCATTTTTGGTTTTGGTTGTACCACTCTTTAGAATCCTCCTCTGCGCAGGCTCTCTCTTGACCAAAATCGCCAGAAATCCCCAAATTCACCCAAAACACCTATAACTTTCCAAAAATCCAGTAAAATATATAAATACATTTTATATAATAAATTAAGGCTGGAACAAACCTCTATAAGTTTTCCGAATCCTCTGGTTGAAGCAGGCAGAAGTACTCTCCTTAGTTGCACGGTTTCGCTGCCCAGAAGCGTGGTAGTAGGTTTTCACGACGTAGATTCTGAAACCTAAATGGAACCAGATATAAATGTGTTAGGGGAGAGTAAATTCAATGTCTGAAATCCCTTTTCTTGCTGCTCACTGATCACTCTTTTCCTCTGCAAAATCTTCCTGAAGAAACCATTGTTTTGCCAATCCGAGAAGGCTCTTTGTGGACCGCTTAAAATTCAGAAATATTTAAGAAAAAAATTACAGAATTAGAGTGTTTAGGTCTATACACCAGACTTGGGACATTACATTCGGATCCAAGTCAAGGAAAACTCCAAAAGGATTTCGATTTTGCACACATCCCGATGTACGCAGTTTTAGTGGTCAAACCCGCATTTATACGCGATTAGGGGTTTAAAAGTCGCGTGTATTAATTTTCACATGTTTATGGCGATGGTCAAGGGAACATAAAATGACAAAAAGTGGTCCAAGGGGTATAAGTAGTCTGCAGAGGAACAGGGGAAGGCCATACAAGTGTGATTCACATGGAGTGGTAAAACCAGCTATAACAGCAGTAGAAAACATCGACGAAAAATCAGAACATATTATTGGCGAACGAAAATCTTGGAGGACCGTGAATCGATGAAGCAAAGGGCTAGGCTTCTGATCAAATGTCAAACAAAATCCCAATAGTGAAAGAAAGCGAATCATTTAAAACAAAAAACCCATGGAATCAACAAGTATATGGGCTTTCTTCAGGGTGCTTGCAATCTTCCATTTGAAACAGCAGCAACGCATAGGAATAAAGCTCTGATAGTGATAAAACAGAAAATGTCGATAGTCAAAAGTTTTGAAAAAATAAACAATGGAGATAAAAACATTGGCAAAAAACATGACTGTCCATCGGGACTTTCATATTTTAGCTTCCACAACAACGGCTACATAGAGGACTATGGCCCTGATTCATTTTCCAATAAACCTCCGACAATGAAAAGGAAATTATCTATAAACCAATACTTCAAGCTCAAACCAAAAACATCAGCAAACAAAAGATAGTCATTCAAATTCCAAAAATGCTAAACACTTAACCTCAATCCATCCTCACAAGATCCAAAATTGTAGCAGAGGAACAACAAAGTTCAGCAATCCCA
This sequence comes from Pseudotsuga menziesii, assembly GCA_001517045.1. Classification (NCBI taxonomy): domain Eukaryota; kingdom Viridiplantae; phylum Streptophyta; class Pinopsida; order Pinales; family Pinaceae; genus Pseudotsuga; species Pseudotsuga menziesii. The sequence goes on along the minus strand of LPNX010215891.1, from coordinate 26,709 downwards.
AACAAATCCAGGCAAGATAAAATTCAAAGGAGGGTCCAAAATTTTTAAAAAATTGGGAAATTGTTTCAGCTGCAACATGGGGTCTGTCAAAAGTATGCCGAGTGGGTACTCGTTGGATGCGGAATTTAATTCCGCATCCAACAAGATCTCCAGATCTAAATTTGAGTAAAAACATGGGGAGATATGTCAAAAATACAAATAAAGAAGTAGTTTTTGTCTTTTCTTCCTCCAAAATTAGTAAATATTATTTTATTATTTTAACTATTATTTTATTAATTCTTTTAACGAGGCCCATTTTGAGTTGAAATTTCCTCTAATAGGCTAGCATTGATCTTCATACTAAAATCTATATCCTTAGTATGCAAAATTTACCACCAAAACATATGTTATATGCCTAAACTATAACCTATGTTTAGAAAACACCACCTTGGAATCACAGGCACTAAGGTTACGATATGATATAAGCTCCAAAGTGGAGAACAATATGCATGGAGTTTTGGTTTTTAATTATGATGTGAATCGAAGTAGACATATTGGATCTAACTGGGAGAAATCAATATGTAAAGGTCCTGACATGAGAATCTCCACACAAAAATGTGGTTGCATTAACACTTCCAGTTGGAAGGAAAATGACACGGTGCTGAACCCTAGCATTTTAATGAGTCTTAAACGTTGTGTTTGCATTTTTGATGGGGTTTTGGTGGGTGTTAATAGTTTCCTCATTTTTGCACCTAGCCTTCAACTACGTAACCTCGTGATTCCATTGTCTGCAACTAGAGATGGAAGAGCCATAAAACTTAGTCCTCGACCTCCTCTAAAGCTGACTAAGATCAATTCGTTTAATGATGGAGTTTGCAGTCCTTGTTTTGGTGGTGATTGGATGTCTCTGAATGCCAAGAAGGTAAATAAATTAACTGTGATTTCATTTCTTACTTTTTCTCTCTCTCTCTCTCTTGCACAAGGTTCAAAAGGAAAAACTGTGGTTTAACTTCCAAGATAAAATACGTGTGCAGGACGATTCTCTGTGATGATGGTGTGGGTTGAACACTTGCCGAAAAGACCCTTTTTCTGGTAAGACCCATGTCCTTACCCTGCATGGCTTTGTGGAAGTAAGACTTAGTCTTATTTGTGTGTTTAACACCATAACCTTGGGGCATCCTCTTTGCACCTCACTGTCGATGTGAAAGTGGTACTGTCCCTTGGTAAAATATGAACTTATTACTTTTAAGGGATTCTCCATCGCGCGAGGAGTCTTAAAAGACTATGCCTCTTTTTAAAGTTATGATGTATATTCTACTCAATTCTATTACTTACTTTGATAGTGTAATGATCCTTTTGCTTATCTCTATAAGAACACATGAGGGTTTCGATAGTGTAACCTTGTTTACTCAACTATCCAAGTGATTGCGTATACTTTTGGTAATTTTATGAACTTGGAAAATGTAAACAATTCACCGCATGTGGAGTCTTACGACTATGCCACTTTTTAAACAAAAGGTGTTAATGTATCTATGTTTTGATTCTTCTATTTGTTTTGAAGTTATGACAAGGTTTTGAGCAAAAACAGTCTACGACTGTCTCTGTAATTTTTCTTTTAATATTAAAGATCACGTGAGGGCTTGCATGTTGATATACTTTAATTTAACAATGCTGAAAGCTTGTTTATGCATTATGTTTAGGTTATCTACTCCATTTGGTGTTTCTATTTGCAGTTTGTATGAGTGATTGTGATTTCTTTATACTATCATGTTTTTAATTTTTAGGAAGGGTAGAAGGACATTGTCTATTGTTAGTGGATTTAGCAAGGTTTTTCTTATAACTAAAATACTCATGAAAGCTTTCATGCTTAAATTACATGCCTCAGTGATATTGTAGCTTCGTTCCAAAACTCACAAATTTGTAGTACTGTATACTAATGGACAAAATTTTACTTTCAATATACTCGATTGATAGATGAGTATAGGACTTAGATGTAAAATAACTTGAATTTCTTATTTTTTTAATATAAGTCTCAAATACGACTACGAGTATTTATAAGACTGCCAAAGGATAATCGCTACAACCATTTTCTTCTTGGTTTGAATTAATTACAATTTTTATATTATACTGACATTCAAATTGATTATCAGTTTTATTGTGTTATGATTTAGTATTTAATATATGGCCATAGTCTGTGAGGGCATACATAATCCCATGTAAACCTTTCCAATAATTAATTCTTTATAGCAGAACGAATTTCTTCATTATGTGTTTTGTTTGTTGGTTTCTTTTACATCTTATAAATTTTTATGATATTTTTGCCGTGAGGCCATTTTATACTATTGTGTCTATATTTAGATAAATCTGTGAGGCTAATTCCACGACGATTGTGTGTAAAGGAGGTCGTAGGGACATAGTTTAATTACTAGGCTCTTCTTAGATGAAATATTGCTTCGAAAATAATTAATATTAATCCCTAAGGCTGTTTGTAACTTTATTATGTAAGCACAAAGCTGCAAATAACAATGCCAACTTGGCATGTAGCCTGTAACTAGTTCTACGGTCTGTCGATAATATCGATTCGGTGTTATTAATTTTTTTTAAGAACTGGCTCCGTTGTTTTAGATAAAATCTATGGAACCTAGCTTAGTTAATGTTTATAATTTGAATTATTTAAAAATATTCTTAACTGAATCTATCATTTGATGAAAGGATCCATAAATCAACCTTACTGTAAAAGGATAACTAGATCTAAATATTAGATTTATTATAAATTATTATATTTATTTCTGTAGAAGATCGTTTTCTATTATTGGTTTAAACCCTAATTAGTTTTACAGAGCTATTAAGAAGTTCTGACCCTAATACAAATTATTAGTCTACTGTGAATCATTTTTTTATATATTTATATCTATAGATCCCTATATTATGATAATCTTTGTATTAGTTACGAAAGTTTTATTAACTTCTGTAATAGTTATCATAAGTGGTTTTGGAAGGTCTTTACTGACATAATAACTGTTAGTTCTTTTAGGACCTAGATTAACAATGGAATACAAAAGTAGACTTAAAAAGAATTGAGATAAAAGTACTTTCAAATACCCAGAACAAGAAGAATATCGTATCAATCTAAAACTAGTTTAACAACTTAACTTCTACTAATTTTCATATTCCTTTTCATTAGAAATAACAAAAACTTTGTAGCTGATAAGCTATTCATAAGCACATTTTAGATAGGAAATACATATAAGAAAATAAATAGAAAAGTAGTTTCTCTAACAACTTCCATATCTAGAGTACCTAACATATCAATTTATTCCATTAAAGTTACTAAACATAATTCAAATAAATATTCAGATTCATAATTAAATAACAGTTGAACCTCGAACGATGATATGCAGAAAGGAGACAAACACCCAAAGGAGACTGTTCCACCCAAAATTCTGCTGAAGTAGGAAATATTTACTTGCTTAGGACCCCCGAGCCTATTCACTGAACCACTAGGACGAAGATCTATGAATATATCCCACACAGCAAACTTGCTGCAACTTAGCACTCAGTAGCAGACTTATCTCAGCAAATCACTTTAGTTGTCCCCTCATCAAATTCCTTGTGTGCTTGACTTTCCAGTTTGCAACAGTCACAAGGTTCATTCACTTCGAAATCAAAATGAGTGGTGAGCCTCCTACTCAATTTAATGGTTTATATAATATTTTCTAGGTCTTTGGGTCAGTTTTGGAATTAAATGAGCCACCATCTCAATTTCCCCTCTCAGGGAACATGACCACTTTTTGAGGGATTATGCTCCTGCAACATCTAGAATGTGAAATGCTAGTGATGTCACTTATCATCCAAGTTTCTACAACTTCTTCTTCCTCCTATTGGGTCAATGAACATTCATTTAACAGTCTCCCTTGGATAGGTGACAATTTTATTTAATTATTAAAATAAATAATTCTTCAATTACAGTAATATTTGACCAACTTGGTCATAAAACTTTACATTAAAATTTAACAAAATGTTTTTTTTGAAATAAACAATAAATATTTTTTTTTTTAGTTTTGGGTATGTTACAAACCCCCCCCCCCCCCCCCCCCCCCGCTTAAGCTAAACATTATCCTAGATGTTGCTTAATTTATTCTGAGTCTTCTTGGAACAGAGCCAAATATGCCACCTGCATATCGATCGCCAATTATTGGGTTGCTTCATATGGATTGAGGTGTTTCCATTGCATATTTATCTATCCAAGGGTGCAATTTTGGAGAAAAAATTCTCTTTTGTCAAGAATACAGTCCAGTTCCACCGAAAATTCTCATTATGGTCCTACATGAATCACATTCTAGTCGATCGCATGAGTAACATCATGTACATATTTATTTAAAATAAGAATGTGAAAAACATTATGTATTCTAAGATTAGGTGGCAAAGCTAATTGATATGCCATTGGGCCCACTCTTGCCAATATTTTGAATGGTCTGCAATACTTGGGTTCTAATTTAGCATAAATCCCTAGTTTAAAGGAGCTCTTTCTGGGTTTCACCTTAACAAACACATGCTCACCTACTTGGAATTTCTTCAGAGTTCTTTTAAGGTCAGCATGACTCTTTTTTTTGTCATGCTAGCAGTTTTCAAATTTCCTTGTACCTATTTCATTGTCAGTTCTAGTTATTTTAACATGTCAGGTCCTAACATCAATCTGTCTACTAGATTACTCCATGTAATAGGAGTGTTACACCTTCTACGGTATAATATTTCAAATGGATTAATCTTTGTTGAAGCTTGATAATGGTTATTATAAGCAAATTCAACTAGGTGCAAATAGTCTTCCCACTTCTTCGGATATTGTCTAACATACATTCAAAGCATATCTTCTAGTACTTGATTGACTCTTTCTGTTTTTCCATCAGTTTCGGGATGATAAGAAGTATTGAAATTCAATTTAGTATCTAGTACTGTAAATAAAGATTTCCAAAAATTACTGGTAAATTTGGAATCTCTATAAAAAATTAATACCTTTGGAATTCCATGCAAATGGAAGATTTCTTTCAGAAAGATGTCGGCAATGTTAACATATTTATAACTTGTTTTAATAGGTATAAAGTGTGTTTCTTTACTTAGTTTATCCACAACTAACATTATTGAGTCATTTTGTTTTGGTTTTTAGGTAAGCAAATTACAAAATTAAGATTGATGACTTCCCATTTCTAATTTGGAATCGGTAATGGTTGTAAAAGGCCTGTTGGGTGTTGATGTTCAGCCTTAACTTGTTGGAATTCTATTCACCTAGCTAAAAATTAGGTTATGTTATCAGACATTAGAAAAAATATTTTACCTATTAGGTGATTACCCCACATTTTTAAAGCATGGGTTATAGCAGCCAGCTCTAAGTCATAAGTTGTGTAATTATTTTCATAAGTTTTTAAATTCCTTGATTCATACGCAATTGCATGACTTTCTTGTCTCAATACTCCACCCAAACCTTCGTTGCATGCATCAGTGCATACAATGAAATCTTTGTCTAGATCTGCTATTCTTAGAATGGGTGCAGTGGTTAATAATCGTTTTAATTTTTTAAAAATTTCTTCGTATTTTTTATCCCAGACAAATTTGTTTCCCTTTTTCTGTAATGATCTTATAGGATTTACAATTTTTTAAAATCCTTCAAAATATTTTATATAATAACCTGTTATTCCCATAAAGGATCATACATAAGTTACGTCCTTGGGAATAGGCCAATCAATTATTGATTTTATTTTATCCTGGTCTACAGATATCCCTTCTTCAGATATTACATGGCCTAGATATTGTATCTTATCTTTATAAAATTCACATTTGTTGAAATTAACATATAGCTAATGTTCTCTTAAAACTTGTATAATTATCTGCAGGTGTTCATCGTGTTCTTCTTTTGTTTTAGAATCAATTAATATGTCGTCTATAAAAATGACTACGAATTTGTCTAATTATTTACTTAGGAAACTGTAAGCACATGAAGGTTGCTAGTGCGTTAATTATTTCAAAGGCAATAACCACAAACTCATAGTGATCGTATCTAGTTCTGAAATCAGTTTTAAATATATCTTCATCTTTAATTCTGACTTGGTGATACCCAGATCTTAAGTCGATATTTGAAAATATCATCTCTCCGCATATCTGACCAAACAAATCATTGATGCGGGGTAGAGGATACCTATTATTAATTGTCACTTTATTAAGTTGACGGTAGTCTATACATAGATGTAAAGTGTCTTCTTTCTTTTTAACAAAAAAGACCAATTCTCTCCAAGCGGATACACTTGGTCTTACATAGTTTTTTTCTATTAATTCTTGTAATTGTAATTTTAATTCGTTCAGCTCCAATATGTTCATTCGATAAGGAGACTTCAAATTAGGTACCGCTCCTAGTACGAATTCAATTGTAAAATCCATCTCTCTCTTCAGAGGTAATCCTAGAATTTCTTCTGAGAAGACATCCAAGAAATCTTGTAGGATCGAGCTATCCTTGAATCCCGGCTTATCTTCTTTTCCAATTTCTTCATTACTTATTATGTGTACAACAAAGACTTTACAACCTTTTCTTACAACCTTTTTCACCTGTAAGGCTGATATTTGTCCAACATAAAATTTCTTAGGTATTCCCGTGACTACCTTTATTACTTAAACAACTAAAAGTTTTCTAAAAATAGTTTAAAATTACTTGGTGTTTTTTCATCCAATCCATTCCTATTAGGACATCATAAGATCCTAACGGTAACACATTTAACTTGACCTATGTTTCAAACTTACTCATAAGCAAATTACAATTTTCAACATAATTGCCCACTTTTTTTTTAGATCATGTAGCTAACTGGACCAGCTAAGATTTTTCAAACCTTTTTAAAGATAAACTGCACTTTTACACTATGCGAGGAGATATATAATTTAAACTATCACCTCGATCAATCAAGATGGAAACAAGATGGTTTTGTATCATACCTTGCACTTCCACCATGGAAGTCTTATGGTATTCATGTCGTTTCTCCAAAGCTGCATTTATTCTGGGCATTTCATTTGCCACATATCCAACTATTTCTTCTTCCTAGATAGTGTCTACGTTGTTGAATTTCCCCTTCCTATTCGGCCAGTACTTGGCATAATTTTGTCCTTGACATTCCCAGCACTTTACAGGTTCCTTATGTTCATTATTTTTAACAAAGTTGTTATAAATATCCCTTCTTTTTGGTGTTGTAGTATTCTATGGTACTTTATTTTTAAAATATGCTCTCTAATAGTTATTCTTAGAGAAGTTCTGAGATTTATTCCCATAACTCTTATTTGACTTAAACCCTCTTCTCTTCTTGTCAAAGTGACTTGTCTTCTTATTTTTCCAGTTAGATAAACTTTCTCTTTTCTTACTCTGTTCACAAAAGAAATAATCTTTTCTCATAGATTGCCCAAGAGTCTTCGGGTTATCAAACTCAATCCTATATTTGAAGCTAGTGGGAAGACGGCTTAAAAATCTTTGTATTTTAGGATTTTCATCAGTTATGTATGGTACATATCTTAACAAACTTAAAAATTTGATGCTTAACTATTTCATTAACATTGAACCCAATTTTAATTCAGAGAATTCCTTAGCTCTTTCCTCGTAGTATTGTTTAGATAAAAATTCCTTTTAGAAAACTTTTTAAAAACTCTCTAGGTTAAGTATTTTTCCTGAAGATTTTTTACCCTTTTTATATCTTGCCATGAGATATCATCTTTTTCGGTTAAATTGTAAATAGTCAGCCGAGCTTTTAGTCTGTCAGAATAGTTGTAAATCTGAAAATATTTCTTCATTTTTGATAGCCAAGCCTCTGCTTCTTCACCTTTCTCTACTTCTCCATTAAACATGGGAGGCTTTATTTTTTTAATTCCCCAAAAATTTCTTCATAGGGTTTATACTTCATTCTCCTATATTTACAGTCACTTTCACTACTGTCACTTAAGTATTTATACCTTCCCTTATATGACCTTGCATTAACCCTTGAAGAAGATTCACTATCAGAATATTTTTCTTTCTTTCCTTTATCTCTGTAAGACATTGTTTCAGAATCAGTTTCATAAACATTTCACTTATATTTTCCTCTGTTATGCATATTGTCTAATAACATCTTATTCATTTCCAGAATTCTTTCATTATCTATTTTTACATATTGTAGTTCCTCTTTTAAATCTTTAACTGTTTGCAGTAACTTTGGATTATTCAATTCCATATAAATGTTGTCTGGATTGTTATGATGAGACCCATTGTAAACATATGCTGCAACACCTTCCATTTTCCTATTGATGTAACTGTAAATTCGGAATGTATTCACTTGTATTTCTTATGTATTGTACCCTGATTTTTATTTTGGGATGTGTCTGTAATGTACTTGAGTCATTTCATGTCCCAATGTTCCTATCGGTAGGTTCTATAATGTAAACAAGTCATGTCAATTCATTGTGGGTAACCCTCCTATTGGTCAAGGGTTAAAGTCCCTGTAGTTCCAAGGCATAAGGGTTATTAGACTCTCTTAGAGAAGTTGGCCCTAGTAGGTTATTGTCAAGTAAGAAATTAGTATAAATAGAGAGTCAGCCTCTCTATTTATCATAGACTCACTCACACTCAGTTGTAGCACATAGCTGAGGAAGAAGAAGACACTGGGGCTAGGAAGAAAGAGGCTACTGTTGTCGAGAGATCATGTTACTATTTTGGGGTTTTAATTTTGGTGATGATTCTTTATCTAAGGAAGTTGCGTGGTTTTCTACATTTATGGTTTCCCTGAGGAAAAAATTTTTGTTCATTGTCTCTTGTGTTTTATTGTTGTGCTTGTTATTCTCTTAGTTAAAAATCCTAATATAATGCTAGCTTAATGTTGAAAATCTAACATGGTATCAGAGCTAACCTGAGAAGAAGTCATTTTTCAGCTATAGAATCTAGGGATTCTAAATTTTTGGGTCTCTCTCCATAATCTATCAGCAAAATTATGCTAGGTTTACTCTCCATTGAAGGGCACATCTTTTTGTCGAAGCGGAATTTGATTCCGGACATTTTCAGTTTTTGGTGCGGGAAATTCAGGATTTCTACAGAAGAGGAATTTTTGAGTGAGCCCATTATAGGATTAATATCCTCATAAAAATTGAGTTTTAGAGACCTGGGTTGAGATTTTTGGTTGGGTATAACTCTGGGAAATTCAAAACCTAGTTTGACCCTGAGCTAGAAAAACCCTAAAATAGTAAAATTGATAAGTTTTGGTATATTCGCTATATCTAGGGATAGAAGATGGCTCAGGAGATGAAACTTTCATAGGACAAATATAAAATCCTTATTTACACTGTGTCCAAAATTCCTCCTCATATTCAATATATTCTGGGAGATATGATCCCTCGAAGTTAGGGTTCCAGCCTCTTCTAGAATTCATCACTAAACAGGACACCTGGGGAGAATTGCTATATCTTGGGATAAAAAGGTCCAAATAAAATTGATGAAGATGTTATAGAAAGGGAACAAAATTTTATTTCTGTGATATGATTTTTAGACCCAGAATATAAAACAATGACACGTGGCATTCCATACAACTTCGTTGTTCTGAACAGTCCTGTAACAAATTACCTTGGGAAAATGATCATAAGTCCCAATTGGTGAAACCAATTCTAATGAAACCTAGCGTTTTAAAAAAAGGCAAAGGTGAGTCTATGATAGCGTGAAGTTTCAGATAGAGAGGAGAATTAATTCGGGAGATACCACAGAAACAGTATCACGTATTTATGCAGAAGAAATTGGTAAACTAGGGCTTCCTGTTCAGGGAGCTTCCCTCCACTGTTTTTCATAAAGGGAGCACATTGGAAAGCTCAACCTGAAGAGATCTATCTTTCTATCCAATAATATCTAAAATATTCTAAGTTTTGAAAATTAGGGTTTCTCTGACAAACCCTAGATCAGCGAGCTCCCGAAGCAGGACAGACACCTCAAATCGGTAAGATCTAATATTTTGCTATTTTCATTTGAGGTTCTCATTTCAAAGTGATCTATCACATAAGCTTGATGATAATCTTGGTGAATTTGACAAATTACAAGCATGGAAGTATATGATATCTCTGAAGAAAATGAATTGGACACCTACATGAGTAGAGAGGTTCCAGTTCCAGAGGGAGATGAGGCTAGAAGCCTTACACAAGAAGAACTTTGTTAATGCCAATAAAATCATTATTGATTCAATCATGGATCTCCTTGCACCACAAGTGTCTTCCCTAAAGACACTAAAAGAGGTGTTTGATTCCTTGACCAAGCTATTTTAAGGGAAGAAGATAAATCAGAATATGACTTTGAGAAGACAGTTGAAGAATGTGAAGATCCAGAATGCAGAGACCATAGAGTCATACTTTACGAGGGTCTCTCAAATCAAAGCACAAATTGTAGCAGTAGAAGCAGAAGTGGGGAATGAAAAAGTGGTGATAGACACCTTGAATGACCTCCCAGGATCATGGGATTCATTCATTCTAGGAATGTGTGCCAAAAGGAAGTGATTACTTTCAGCAGACTCTAGGAAGAGAAGATGGGAGCAACTGAGGATCAAGCTCTTACCATCCAAAGAAGATCCCTCAAGCGATGAGGAACATGAAGAACTCAAATCTTGAAGAATCTTTTATCCATCTTAGCATTTGGATAAGAAACGATGCTATTATGAATAAAGAAGACGATGAAGCTAAAGGATCAATAAGGTGTCTACCCACAAAACAAATAAAAGATAAGTATTTAATTGTCATTTCAAGATATTGTTTTATTATGCATCTGTTTATATTCAGTTGATGTATTATGCATGATAGAATGTTTGCATTAATGACAATATTATACTAGTATGCATGTAATGGGTAAGTAGCTCAAGGTGCTAAACAACTTTCCATTTCTACTTATCTAGAATGAAACTTCTTTGCTGACATATTGGATTAGTGCACAATCTCAATGTTGTCCTGGTAGAGATGGAAGGAATCTAGAAAGTTTCCGTGAGGTATGGATTATTGTTGTATTGGCTAAAATAGTTGCATAATCATATATCTTGATGCAAAAGAATTTTTCATTATGAATATGCCTTATGAAATGTTTCTAACCATGCAACTAATGCATTTGACTTGTAGGAAAGATTGCCTAAAATCGCCTACAAGAAAAGAAGGATGAGACTTGTTCCAAAAAACAAGTGATGATAGTTCAAGATGAATAATAATATGATGAATGTAGCAACATCATTGATGCAGAACCTTCCAACTGTGAAGAAGTAACCAAGAAGAAAGGGAAGACCAGTTCAAGAAGAATGATGTTTAGGATGCAGTATCGATACATGAAGGGAAGTTTGTAGTTCCATCATGCAGTAGATGGAAACATAGTGGGATACAAGGCAATATTAATAGCATGAGGATTCTCAAGAAAAGAAGGCATAGACTACCAAGAGACATTTGCAGCCACTGGGAGTTGAGACACATGACATGAAAAATCATGTTTGCAAATGAAAGAAGGCCTTGTATGAGTTTAGAAGACACCCATGGGATAACACATACATGATGAGCTTGATGAAGATATTAACCTTTACTACAAGGTTGATAAAGGATGACAAGCTCACAGATGGGTGTGAGAAGAATGCTTTCAAAGATAGAGGATATTGGTATCCAGTGACCCTAGATGGATACATAGAATATTAGTAGTAGAGGAAGCTACTTGTCACTCCAGTAAAAAAATGTTTCAGTGCATAAAGTATGGAAGAAAAAGGGAGTATGATGCTTCAGAGGGAGTGACTATAGAATATCCTGAGATTTGACATGGTACTACAAGATGGATAGATTACTAATGACTCTAGGATTTACCAAGAGTAAAGCATATTCCAACCTTTAATACAAGGTTGAAGATGGAAACCCAGTGATGCTCTTACTATATGTAGATGATCTGTTTGTAACATGTATGGATGGATTGATTGTTGATACGAAGAGGAAGCTTGTTGTTGAGTTCGAAACGAAGGACTTGGGTATGATGCATTATTTTCTAGGCATGGACGTGTGGCAGAATGCAAATGGAATCTCTCTCGGACAAGGGAAGTATGCATTAGAGATCCTGAAGAGGTTTGGGATGATGGACTGCAAGGCCATGACCACACTTATGGCATCGAACCTGAAGCTATTGAGTGATGCTTCATTAGAAGCGGTTGATGCTACAATGTATCATCAGATGATTGGGTCCTTGATGTACCTGATGAACATGAGACTAGATATTTGCTTTGCTGTTAACACCTTGAGCCAGTTCGTGACAGATCCGAGACATGTTCACTTGATTGCTGCAAAGCATATTCTGAGGTACTTGAAGGGTACAGTTGATTAGGGGCTCAAGTATGAGGTGAATCAAAAGATTAACTTGGAGGGTTATGTTGACTCAGATTGGGTAGGCAGTGCCATTGATAGGAAGAGCACTTCAGGGTGTTGCCTCAGTATGGGATCAGGTGTGATCTCTTGGTTTTGCAAGAAGCAGTCCTATGTGGCACTGAGTACATCTGAAGCATAATATGTTGCAGCTTGTTTAGCTAGTTGTAAGGTAGTATGGCTAAGGAAGCTACTCTCTGATTTATTTGATCTCCAGTTGGATGCTACTTGTATATATTGTGACAACCAGAGTTGTGTGAAGTTGTCGAAGAACCTGGTGTTCCATGACAAGTCGTAGCATATCGAGATCAAATATCACTATATTAGGGATATGGTGCAGAGGGGAGCAGTGAAGCTCCAGTATGTTGAAACGGATGAAAAAATAGCTGATGTGTTGACGAAGCCATTAGCCAGAGTGAAGTTTGAGTACTTCAGAGAGAAGCTTGGTGTTCTCCAGATCGAGGTTTTTTCCAAGGGGAAATGATGAGTCCGTGAGCCATTCTGACATGGTGAGAGGATTGGATCCTTCCATGGTTAGATGTAAGGTCTGAGCCACTCTGTCATGGTGAGAGGATTGGTTCCTTCCATGTCAGATGTGAGTACTGAGCCATTATGATGTGACTATAGGATTGGTTCTTACATGATCAGATATAAGGGCTATTGCCATTTTTAGAATGGAGGTGCCTGGTCAGTTACCAGGAATACTCGGTCTAGGACTGAGGGCCATTATGATATGACTATGAGATGTGTTCTCACATGATCATATATGAGTGCATGGCCATTATGATGTGATTGAGGGATGTGTTCCCACTTGATCAGATATAAGGGATGTTTCCATTCTTTGAATGGAGGCACCTGGTCAGTTACTAGGAATCTTCAGTCTAGGACTGAGAGCCATTCTGATGTGACTATGGGATTGGTTCCCACATGATCAGATGTAAGTGTAGAGCCTTTACATAGATGATAGTAGGTGTGTCCTACAATGCTGGTGGATGTGAGTGTTGGACTTTCCACAGATGATAGTAAGTGTATCCTATCATGCTGTTGGATGTGAGTGTTGCGCCTTTCCATAGATGGTAGTAGGTGTGTCCTACCATGCTGGTGGATGTGAGTGTTGTGCCTTTACACATATGGTAGTAGGTGTGTCCTACCATGCTGGTGGATGTGAGTGTTGTGCCTTTCCACAGATGATAGTAGTTGTGCCCTATCATACTGGTGGTTGTAAGTGCTGAGCCTTTTCACATATGATAGTAGGTGTGTCCTATCATGCTGGTGAATGTAAATGTTTGGCCTTTCTGACAAGGTTGTGGGATTTGTTCCTGCATGGTCATATGTGAGTGTTGGGTGCGCCTTTCTAACATGGTGTTGATTTTTTCCTCGCATGGTTAGATGTTAGTGTTGGGTGGGCCATTCTGACTTAGGGTCAGATATAAGCGGTGAAGAAGACCTACATGGAAGCTAGGCCTACAACTAGCATGAAAAACGGCTGGCTCTATTGACTGTGACGAGAAGAATCATGAGATAACACCCATGATGATCCAGTGATGATGATCTAGCAGTGATGATCCATATCAAGTGATGATCCAGATCTAGTGATGATGTTCCAGTGATGATCCAGATCCAGTGATGATCTAGATCCAATGATGATCCAGATCCGATGATGAATATGACTTGAAGATGAAGATAAATTGAAGATGACGAGGAATCAATGATGATTTAGATGATACAGAGAAGAAAACTTGTGCTGATAAAATTGTGTCGAGAGAATACATTCCTAGTTAAGAGGGAGTGTTGATGTAATTGTAACTTCGAAATGTAAATTCACTTGTATTTCTTATGTATTGTACCCTGATGTTTATTCCGAGATGTGTCTGTAATGTACTTGAGTCATGTCATGTCCCTATGTTCCTATCGAGAGGTTATATAATGTAAACAAGTCATGTCAAGTCATTGTGGGTAACCCTCCTATTGGTCAAGGGTTAAAATCCCTGCAGTTTTGAGGCACTAGGGTTATTAGACTCTCCTATAGAAGTCGGCCCTAGTATGTTATTGTCGAGTTAGAAATTAGTATAAATAGAGAGTGAGTCTCTCTATTTATCATACACTCACTCACACTCAGTTGTAGTGCAAATATGAGGAAGAAGAAGACACTTGGGATAGGAAGGAAGAGGCTACTGCTGTCGGGAGACCATCTTACTATTTTGGGGTTTTACTTTTGGTGCTGATTCTATCTCTGAGGAAGTTGTGGGGTTTTATCCATTTATGGTTTCCCTGATGAAAAACACTATGTTCATTATCTCTTGTGTTTGATTGGTGTGCTTGTTATTCTCTTAGTTAAAGATCCTAATATAATGCTAGCTTAATGTTAAAAATCTAACATTTCCTACAAAACAGATTTGATATATTTTTACATAAATAAATGTAAAAAAAATCATTATATTTGTTTTCTTACTTGTATGCGAGTGAGCCAATCAGGCCTAGTGTTTGGAAACTCACTCTGATACCACATGTAACATCCTCAAAATTCATAAAAGAAAAAAAATGTATTTACTGTATGTAACTTTAAAAGATTCTTAGGAAATAGTTCTAAGAGATGTTATACTTCATGAAACTTCTGTCATGACAATAATGGATTTATCAATGAACTGCAAGGTTTATGTGCCTACGTTAGTTTTTATGATTAGCATTCTTTACTTACGTCATACATTCTGGTTGACATTACTTTGTGGCACTAACTGTCTTTAAGACTCTGTTGAAGGTAAAAGTCGTTAAAGTGTTTGTCGTTTTTCTTCAGTTTGGTTCTAATTTTGAGTTGTTAAAGGGATAGCTCATGATCTTACTTGGTCTTTACAACTAAGCATGAACCTTTGATTTTACCTTTGTGCAGGTGGATGAGATCACCCCCCCCCAAAAAAAGATAACGAACAGAATCTAAGATAAAAGCCATGAGTGATAAAGAAAGGTGGTGCCACAACCTAAACCCTAGCCTAGATTTGATCTTCATACTAAAATATCTATGCTTAGCATGAAAAAGTTTCCACAAAAACATATGTTATATGCCTAAACTATAACCTATTTTTTGAAAACTCTACCTTGGAATCATAGGGATTAAGGTTACCATATGATATAAGCTCCAAAGTGGGGAACAACATGCATGGAGTTTTGGTTTTTAATTATGATGTGAATCGAAGTAGACATATTGGATCTAACTCGGAGAAATCAATATGAAAAGTTTGTGAAATAACAATCTCCACATGTAGTCCATGTGGTCGCATTAAAACTTCCAATTAGCAGGAAAAGGACAGGATGTTAATATCTAAGGTTTTAATGAGTCTTAAATGTTGTGTTTGTATTTTCGATGGGGTTCTAGTGGGTGTTAACCATTTCCCCATTTTTGCACCTAGCCTTCAGCTGCGTAACCTTGTGATTCAACTGTATGCAACCAGATATGGAGGAGCCATAAAACTTGGTCCTTGACATCCTTTGAACTTGACTAAGCTCGATTCATTTGTTGATGGGGTCTACAATCCTCGTCTTGGTGTTGATTGGGTGTCTCTAAACTGCATTTGCATTTCTTGTTTTTTTTCACTCTTTCACAAGGTTTAAAAAGAAAAATTGTGGTTTAAATTCCAAGATAAAATATGTGTGTAGGACGATTCTCTGTGATGAGGGTGTGGGTTGAAATTTGCTGGAGAATACCCTTTATTTGGTAAGACTCATGTCCTTAGCCTATGTGGATTTGTGGAAGCAAGACTTATTCTTATTTGTGTGTTTAACAACATAGCCTTCGGGAATCCTCTTTGTGCGTGACTGCTGATGTGAAAGTGGTACTATTCCTTTCGTAAAAAATGAACTTGTTACTATAAAGGGACTCTTCATCACCCGAGGAGTCTTAAATGACTATGCCACTTTTTAAAGTTGTGATGTATATTCTACTTAGCTCTATTAATTACTTTGATACTGTAATGATCCTTTTAGTTAACTATGTAAGAACCCGTGAGGGTTTCGATACTGTAACCTTGTTTACTCAACTATCCAAGTGGCTGTGTTTACTTTTGGTATTATTATGAACTTGGAAAATGTAAATAATTCATCTCCTGTGGAGTCTTACGACTATGCCACTTTTTAAACAAAAGGTGTTAATGTATCTCTATTTTGATTATGCTATTTGTTTTGAAGTTATGAAAGGGTTTTGAGCGAAAACAGTCTCAACTGTATATGTAATTTTTATTTTAATATTAAAGATTCCATGAGGTCTTGCATGTTGCTATGCTTTAATTTAACAATGTTGGAAGCTTTTTTATGCATTCCGTTCAGGTTATCTACTCCATTTGGTGTTTCTATTTTTAGTTTATATGAGTGACTGTGAGGCTTTTATACTATCATGTTTATATTTTTAGGAAGGGTCGAAGGCCACTCTCTATTGCTAGTGGAGCTATAAAGGTTTTTTTTATAACTGAAGGACCCATGAGGGATTTCATGCTTAAATTACATGCCCAAGTGATATTGTAGTTTTTTTCCAAAACTCAAAAATTTGTATTATTGTATGCTACGGACAAAATTTTATTGTCACTATACTTGATTGATAGATGACTATAGGAAGTAGATGTAAAATAACTTGAATTTCTTGTTATTTTTTTATATAAGTCTCAAATATGAACGCGAGGATTTATAAGACTTAAAAAGGATAATCGCTACATCAATTTTCTTCTTTGTTTGAATTGATTACAGTTTGTAGATTATACTATCATTCCAATTGATTATTAGTTTTATCATGTTACAATTTTGTATTTAATATATGTCCATTGTTTGTGAGGGCATACATAACGCCATGTAAACCTTTCTAATAATTATATCTTTGCTGCAAAATGAATTTCTTCATTCTCTATTTTGTTTGTCAGTTTCTTTTACAACTTATAAATGTTTATGATATTTTGGCTGTGAGGCCATTTTATACTGTTTTGTCTATCTTTAGATAAATCCGCGAGGCCGATTCCACTACGAATGTGTGTAAAGGAGGTTGTAGGGCCATAGTTTAAGTACTAGGCTCTTCTTAGATGAAATATTTTTTTGGAAATAATAAATATTAATCCCTAAGGCTGCCTGTAACTTTCTTTTGTAAGCACCAAGCTACAGATAACACCACCAACTTGGCCTGTAGCCTGTAACTAGCGCTACGGTATGTTGATAATCTCAATTTGATGTTATTAATTTGTTTTAAGAACTTGCTGCATTGTTTTAGATAAAATCTATGGAACCTAGCTCAGTTAATGTTTATAATTTGAATTATTTTAAACTCTTCTTAATTGAATCTATAGTTTGATGAAAGGAGTCATAGCTTGGCCTTACTGTAAAAGGATATCTAGATATAAACATTGGATTTATTATAAATTATTATATTTATTTCTGTAGAAGCTCATTTTCTATTGGTAATATCCCGAATTTTGACCTAACACTTATGGGCATAAGCCCCATTGATTATGATGTTAGTTTGATGTTTTATTTTGATATATTAGGTCTAGGACCCCACTGCATATGAAGATAATTATTTGTTCAAGATATTGGGCATACACCAATTACATATGTTTTATGTATGATTTTATGTGTTGGACGTGGACCCTGAAGCACATGATTGATGAGATGTTTTGTGTTAAGTGAGGAGCTCCGGAACACATGGGTAATTAATGCTTTGTGTTGAGCGAGAATCTCTGGATAACATGAGTACTTATATTTGTGTTGAGCAAGAAGCTCTAGAGCACATGAGTTTTGAGACATTTTTGTTGAGCATGAAGCTTTGGAACACATGAAAAGATAAATTGGAAGTGTTGGGAATAAGCCCTAGAGCCTTCCAAGCTGAAATTGAGCATAATATCTAGAACATCAGATCCTTGGACATCGTATCCCTAGGTGTATCCTACAAGTACATTCTATAATTAGTGTTGATCTAGGAGCTCTGGAATCGCACTAAGTTTGTAACTCCCTATTTTAGATTTGAGTATGATACCTAGATAAGCACTAGGAGTTACTGAAAAAGAATTAATGATTTCGAGTGAAAATGACTTGAGTAAAATATTGATCTCATTTGACTTATTTATAAGTGATTAAATGAAATCTCAAATATTTGTATCTCATCAAGTACTAAAGAACTACCATGTTATATGAGGGAATCTAACATGCAAGGATTTTTAGAGTTTCTTAGCCTAGTAGACCTAACCACCTACCTGATTGGCCCTAATGAAGAAAGTGTCATAAGTCTAGGGATCATAATATATGATACCTAAAGACAAATGTTAACAAATAATATATATATGGTATGTATAAAGGGTAAGCATGGTAATAATATTAATAATGTAAGAAAGAAGGAAAAGCTCCATCCATTATTAATATTAATAAAAGAAAATTAAATATTATAATACCTATAAAAGTACAAATAGGAACTAGCTAAAAGTTCCTAAGTTAATTATTAAAAGTACCTAAAAATTAAATAAAAGGGTTTCATCAAGAAATCAAATGATTCTTGATTTAACTGTTCCTTTGACTGAAAAGTAAAGTCTATAAATTCCCAAGCCAAAGAGAGGCTTCAGGATCTCTTCCATATTTTTGGGATTCATTATTCTACATGATTATTCTCAAGAGAGTTCTTGGAGAACAATTTCCTAAGAGGAAAAAGGAGAAATGATTCAGACCTGATATCCCAGTTAGGGAAGCCTTACCTTAGGAGCTCTAAGCCACTTGCATGTTGGAACCAGCTTGGGGGGACCGGATTAAAACCACGAATGGTTATGGGTCATGGTTGGGTGGAACATGGTAGTTACCAAGTGATTGGGTCATCTTTAGAAAGGTCATATCTTCTTGTGAATTGTTAATGCTAGTTAATTGAGTGTATAGGTTTCAGCCATTTGAATAGCTTCAACCTTCAAGTACGAGGTTCTTGATTTTCTATTTCATTACCTAGTATAATTTTTGGTTAGATTATTCAAGTGTTTATGTATATTTCTAACCCTATCTTTACAATTGTTTTCCCTCTCAAATTTTTTTAAGTGTTTACATTTTATTTATAAACCCTATGTTTGTAAATTAATTCCTATTTAATAATTATTTAGGGCTTATTTCTTTTATAGGTAGTTATGTATTATTTAGGGCTTATTTATTTTATAGGTAGTTCTAAATTTATCATTCTCATGAAAAGGAAAATATTAGTTATATTTGAGCCTAATTATCATAGAATAATAGTAACTTTAAAACATAATAATGTTATAGAAAAATAACTAAAAAAAATCATGTAGTAGAAAATATAGGCATGCTTTGTAATACTGTTATAGAAAAATAACTTTAAAATATCTTTTAGTAGAAAATATAGGAAAGCTTCTATATGAAATTAATATATTGTATCATTATTAACCATTAACCCTTATTTTATCTATAAAGAATTCTTAAAAGATTATGGACAACAACTTATGTGAAAGGTTATAATTTTATACTAACTTTGATTTTCATTAAAATTATATTTAGGTTAAGAAAAGTATGATATTAGCTATATATGAAAACCTTAAAACCTTATGATAATGTCTTACAATGTCACCTTCAATATAACATTATTTTTTTCAATATAATTTTACATTCCCAACTTACAATTATCAAAACTATATTCTAATACAAAACCTCCCAATACAAAACTCCCTTGACTTGTGCAATTCCTATCAACTAACATTTTCATTCTTATGAATGTGTGCCAAATGTGATTTTTGGTAAATAGATACCCTCAAAATAGCTTTTAAGTTAAAATACACTAAACTGAACGGCATTAAAAAATTCCTATCAACTAAGATTTTCATTCTTATGAATGTGTGCCAAATGTGATTTTTGGTAAATAGATACCATCAAAATAGCTTTTAAGTTAAAAAGACACTAAACTGAATGGCATTAAAAACTCTTGCATAATGCTAAATATAGATGTGTTAGTTTCTTTAGAAGTTATTAGAAACTCTCATATGATTTAAATAACAAAGAACAGTATTAAAAACTTTCATATGATTTAAATAACGAATTTGTTTTTAGCTATAACATTTATTATTATTGACATTAATTATTAATATCAAAAAATGTAAACCAATATCAAACTTTTAACTTATTATATATTTATATATTATATTTCTATTCAAAATGTACATAAATTATTTGTTTATGACAATACAAATTTACATTTAAAAAACATAATAAAAAATGAAAAATATGACATAATAAACCATATAAAAAATATAAAGTCATATGATATTCCTATCACAACCAAAACTTAAACAATATAATGAGCAATGGGAAAAGAGATCAAAAGGAGACTACATTCCAAGGGTGCCCTAATTCTTGTTTCTTTAGCAATATTTTCTATACAGAGAGACTTATTTTCTTATTGCACTTTGCTACCAACCACTTTTTTTACTACTCTTTTTACGGATAATTTGATTATTAAGTAATTCTTTTATAATAAATAACCTATTAAGATAACACTCTTTTTAATAGACACTTTAATGATTAAACAATTCTTTATATAATAAATAATGTTAAACAACTCTTTATAATAAATAACCTATTACACTTTACTCATCAACACAATTTTTTATATATAAATAACCTTAAATAAAAAACAATACACCTTGTACCATCCTTTATTCCTAAAATAATCTTTTTTATAAATTTTCTGGTTATGTATCTCCCATTAGTGTCTTGTTTTCTTATTATAATTTAATATCAAATACTATTTTTACTTAACAATTCTTTATAATAAATAATATTACATTTAAA
>LPNX010215871.1:60072-75655 GCA_001517045.1 Pseudotsuga menziesii | reverse complement strand
ATGTGGCAGCAATGCAGATGGGAGTTAATATCAGTCGGAAGATCTTGTTGATCTTTGAAATGGAAGGAGTATTCTTCTCGTTGTATTCCAAAGATGAAACGAGTTTTCAAATTCAGAGAAAACCAGATTGGGAGCTTGGTGATAGATCCTACTTTTGTAGGCCTTTTCAATTAGAAGTATTAAAATACTGCCTAAAACATTATGATGTTGCGATATGGACATCAAATGTTACTAACAAGTACATTCGACAAGTACTTGAAAAATCAAATATTGATACAAGTGACTTTGAATTCATATGGGATAGGTCCCATTGTCACTTGCAAACAAAATCCAAATCATGTAGTATGATACAGTTTTATGAGAAAAGGCTAAGCGACATGTGGTCCCAATATGGAAATAAGTACACAGAATCAAATGTATTGATAATAGATACATCAAAGCCTACTTCTCAATTCCTCGGATATCGGTCAAACTGTATCTTAATAAAGGCTTATATAGGACATGAACACGATACTTGGCTTGTGCAAGTTCTATTCCCCTTTTTAAAGACACTTCATCGTATCAAACAGAAACGTAACTATATTCGAATGTTCAATAGAACATTGAGTTCTTTGTATTAAGTGAAGATATTATTTTATGGAAATTTGTTGACGATTACATTGCAATATTTCAATACAAGTTGGACACATGTTTTGGTGAATTAATTTGTATGATTTTATAACTTTTATAGATAGATGATAATTAACAATGATATATAAATACAATTATTAGTATTATTTATGATTGCTTTTAGATTGACAAGTTTTTGCATCATACAACACTTGATTTCCCCATTCAAAATATTTTCTAAATTTGTGCTCTTAAATCAACTATTTGTAATTTAAATCATCTCATAAAAGCCAACAAGGAATGAAGTTCTCTTTAGTTTTATTGATCTATATGCATTAATACAAGTGACACATAAATTTTGAATTAAACCTCCATCTATATAAAAGTACATTTCTTACAAAAAATATTACTTCAATGATAATGAGTGCTAAGTGTACTAGAATTTAGATTAAATCATGATGAGTCATAGATGAATGATTTTGAAAGGTATAGGCATTTGATTTCCCAATCTATAACTTATTGTAAATGTGTATTCTTAAGTTAATAGTTTATAATTGCAATAATCTCATATAAGCCAACAAGACATGAAATAAATTATTGACTGTTATTAGCCTATATTCATTAATATGAGGAGTTTATCAATGCAATATGTAATTTTTGAAATAAAACCCCATATAATTGAAGTTGCAATTGTTTTAAAACACAAAATTAATTACTAATGAGTGCTAAGTGGTATTAAGGGTAGTACGAGATTGGTCATAAGTGAGTGACATTGAACTATAAGAAATTTGATTTCTCATTTCATTTTTTTGGAAGTTTGTATTATTAACTCAATTACAATTAATTGAAATAATCTCATAATAGCCAACAAAGCATGAGATACGCTCTATCTTTTATCTTCTTGTATGCATTAAATGAATGTATAAATGTGATATGTATTTTTTGGAATAAAATACAATGTAAAAACATTCAACAAGTAGTTGAAAAATCAAATACCGATACAAGTGCCTTTGAATTCATATGGGACAGGTCTCATTGTCACTTGCAAACCAAATTCAAATAATGTAGTGTGATACAATTTTATGAGAAAATGTTAAGTGATGTGTGGTCCAAATATGGAAATAAGTACGAAGAATCAAATATATTGCTAATAGATACATCAAAGCTTACTTCTCAATTCCCCGAATACCGGTCAAATTGTATCTTAACAAAGGCTTATATAGGACATGAACATGATACTTGGCTTGTCCAAATTCTATTCCCCCTTTTTAAGACACTTCATCGTATCAAAGAGAAACGCAACTACATTCGAATGTTCAATAGAACATTGAGTTCTTTATGGTAGGTGAAGATATTAATTTTTAGAAATTTGTTAACGCTTACATTGCAATATTTCAATACAAGTTGGACACATTTTTTGATGAATTAATTTGTATGTTTTTAAAACTTTTATAGATAGATGAGAATTAACAATAATATTTAAATACAATTATTAATATTATTTATGATTGCCTTTAGTTTGACATTTTTTTGCATCATACACCACTTGATTTCCCCATTCAAAATATTTTTTTAATTTGCGTTCTTAAATCAAATATTTGTAATTAAAATCATCTCATAAAAGCCAACAAGGCACGCACAAAGTTTTGTAAATGTGTATTCTTAAGTTAATAGTTTATAATTGCAATAATCTCATATAAGCCAACAAGGCATGAAATAAATTATTGACTTTTATTTGCGTATATTCATTAATAAGAGGAGATTATCAATGCAGTATGTAATTTTTGAAATAAACCCCATATAATTAAAGTTGCAATTGTTTAAAAACACAAAATTTATTGCTAATGAGTGCTAAGTGGTATTAAGGGTAGTACGTGATTGGTCATAAGTGAGTGACATTGAACTATAAGAAATTTGATTTCTTAATTCATTTTTTTTGTAAGTTTGTATTACTAACTCAATTATGATTAACTGAAATAATCTCTTACAGGCCAACAAAGCACGAGATATGTTCTATCTTTTATCTTCTTATATGCATTAAATGAATGTATAAATGTGGTATGTAATTTTTGGAATAAAATACAATGTAAAACCATATAATTAATTGATAATGAGTACTAAGTGGACTATTTAGACTCATTCGATATGTGCCATAAATAAATTCAAAAGAGCATGGGGTCATATATAAAGTTCAACTAAAAGATTTGAAAAATATGTTTCAACATCTATTTCTTCGACATTTAAAAATCTTATCATTTTCTTTGTCTTTTGGTGAAAGTAATTCTCGGCCATCATTTCTTAATTCGATTTCCTCACACTTCCATTGTGTATGTATAATGTTGTACCTAACAACTATCCCAATTTTGACGAATTTATAGTTATTATTTGGTTCGACATCAATACATTTCTTATAATTGATTTTATTTTAATTTATTATTGTGATTTCCTTCCAATCATGCTATATTATAATATGTTATTTAACAATAAAAATATTTAATATGATACTTTGTTCACTTCAAATATAGATAGAGATATTCTTGTAATAAAACATGCAAGTATGTGTGCAACTTAACTTCATTAATCCTACATTTTATATCTTCATGAATATTTTTTCTCACGATTCAACAAATTACAGATTTTCATATACTCCTCCTAATTTATGGCATACCGAACTAGTTATAAATGATACAACATTTCATTTTTTATAATTGTATATTAAAAAAACTTGGAGTAAATAAAATTTGTGATCAATAAAAACATTCTTTCTAGGATTAGTTTTTCCAATTTTAATGGAATATTTCTTTAATGCATATTTTTTACAAATTAAATGAAATAAATAAAATGTTTACAAAAAAATTCAATGTCATAGAAGTCCTTGTAATAGAATTTTTCTAGATTTCTTGAAATATGTGTTGTATTTAATGAATTCACATATATAAAATATCATTACCATCATCATCATCACTCCAAAATTACAATTTATAGACCTAAATTCTAGTAATGAAAAATAAAAATATTTGGCCTTCTAAAACATACATGTAAAAAGCACAATAAAAACACAAATACTAAAAATAACATTAAAATAAAAAATAAAACAAAATCTCAAAATCAAAATGCACAACAAAGAACAAAACCTCAAAATGCACAACAAAGAACAAAACCTCTGCCCAGTATGCAAGCCCGACTGCCATCCCTCCCCGATTGCTCTTCCTGTGTTTATGAGTTCTGCGGTATAGCTAATAATACTCTGCTTTGATTTCTGCATGCCCGACTGCTCCTCATACCTCCCTAACTAATAGTTCTGTGTCATAGCTAAGAATACTCCATGTAACTGAATCGCTAGGACGAACGGTGACTGAGAACATCTCATGCCCTAGCACCGACATGCTGACACAACCCATAGAAATCAGAATGAAAAAGCATTGAGAACCCACGGTGATACAGAGCTAAAGTTTTGAAGAGAACCAATTTATTCAAATCTGGATTGAGCCTAATCAGGTAATCTTTTTTGAGAATGCATGCCATGTATTTGAAGTAATGTCTAAAAAAAATTGAATACTGCCTAAATAGTTTCTGGAGTTAATGAAGATTGCAACTTTTCTTGATGTAATTTCTCTCTGCACTATCCATACAATTGAGTGAACATTACTCAAATCTTGGTCAAAGTTTATCGTGAATGTTGTCAGTCATGAATAGTGAATGTTGTCCGTCCCCAATCGTGAATGCTGTCAAGAATCGTGATTTGTGAATCATGAATAATGTTTTTGAGCTCTGCCATACTGTGAACATTACATGCATCATGAGATTACTGCAGTCCCCAATCATGGATGTGATAATCAGATTGCAACAGTTGAAGGGCTTCCTCTATGGAGGCTTATTAACAACTCTTTAGAGTCCAAAACATGTCGATCCTGTAGGTGTTGTTGGTGCTATAAGTAGGAGCCTTTACAATAGAACATTGACTGCTATTTCTTCCATCGTTTTCCTTCAATCAGAAAGTTTGCAAAGGCATAGATTTCAGGGCAATAGCCATAAATATCCAGGATGCAATGTCCAGACCTAGATTGCAGAACAGTTCAACAATCCTTGGCATAGATTAATACTCAAGATGCAACGATCTCTCTCAAAGAAGAAGCTAATTGCTGAAACAATGGGTAAATGCTAAACCTTGCTGAGAAGCCTCCCAAGGATATTAGTGCTACCCTGATGAAACATGAATATAGTGGGACATTTTTCCAAAAGCTTGTCTTAACTGATCCATTCTCCACAATACACGCTGATTTGACCACCCTACAAGGTTATTCCAAGGCTACAACTCCTCTAGAAGGTGATCCAAGGGTGGATCAAAGATTCAAAGGGCTAGGCACAACAAATAAACCTCTTCAACAAGAATGAAAACTCTTCAAATGCATCTCCAAGAGTATTCAAACAGACCACAAGAAGGAATGCTGATCAATGCTTTTTTGGTTGCTACCAGATGAACCCTATAATTTTTGTTTAAAAGTGGCAGCCTGCATTTTGTTTATTCAATCAGCCTCCAACAGCAGCCTTACTTCCCAATGAGGTTTCAATCCATGAACTTCTTTTTAGATCTAGACTGTTGCAAATCATTTTCAAGTCACATGTTAGCTGATGCTTAGACTGTTGCACATGAAATAACGCCTAAAGGATGCCCAGAATTGAAAATAAGGCTGCCTCTACACAGGAACATGATCAGATTTGCCAATGGACACCAATAAATTTCACCCATAACATAGCATAATTGCTTCTCAGCTCACAACATTAGCCCAGAATTGGCTTTCTGCTCATTCTTTCCAGCTAAAACACGCCCAGAACTACTACTCAATTGCATAAATCAGCCCAGAATATGGATAGGAAGTTGCTTTATGCTGCTAGACATGCCTAGAACTGTTGGTACTACTGATTGAGGTCTGTAATGCACCTAGAGGCTAGAACTGCTCCCTAAATATTGTTTAGAGGCTTAGAACAGTTCATATAATTTCCAGGTTTGGGATTTATGGTTTTTTTCATGCCCATATCTATTACTCTCATGTTGTCTTTTCCCACAATCAGCCCAAAATTAGAAATGAATGAAGGCCACAAACAGACCCAGAATTGCCCATAGTGTTGTAAAAATGGTATAGAATTTATCCCTCTACATACCCAGAAAGCTTGAGAACAGCCCATAACTTCTCATGAAAACTGAAGGTAAACACCCTACGCAAACAGGGGGGTAACACAACATAAATCTTGTCTTCTATTATTATTGTTGTTTGCTTCTATTTTTTATATTTTTCTAAAATAACAATTGTCATCAACAAACTGTAACAGGAAACATCAACCATGAAATGAAACAGGGCATCATGACCAACGAGTTGTAATATATAGTTAACAGTTCAAACTCAACTGTCATATAATGTTTACAAAATAGACCATATAAACAAATAATTCTAAAGTTATAGAATCTATATTATAAACTGAAAAAGACAAATAATTCTACCATATGTTAAGTGTTAAACTTCGGGTTACTCTTAAAGTGTTTACACCAAGTTTGGGATGCATCATGAAATTTGGCATACATGGCAGGTTTTCAACCCCTAGATAGTCTAAGAGGGATTGTAGCATGAGAGATGGTCCATTATGGATATGCACACTTGTAATAGCTTTCTCAAAGGATGCCAACCTTAGATGATCATTGGCTTAATGCTCTTACCTAGGGCATTTGATATCTCTTGCTTGGATGGTGGGCCTACTACATGATGGCCACATGGAGGATTCTCTTAGCGACAGAATGTCTTACAGGATATGAGGAGCATTGTGCATTGTGGAGTATTATAAGCCCTAGATAGCATGTGGCAGCTTGGTTTTTTGTTCAAAAGATTTGAAATGGCTTAGGGATGCCTAGGGCTTCAACTGTGTTCTTGCAAGAGGTAGCTGCCCCAATGGAATACTTGGCTTTGGAGGATGAATGGAATCATAAAGGCTCAAGATGGAGTGGTGTGCTTGCCTTGCATAGCTATATCACTTTGGGTCATATTGTGCACGACGTCATCATTGGAGCTTGACACTTGTACTTAGGAGTGGAGCACTTCACTTGTGTGTGGCTTACTTATGTTTAGTAGGCTTGCTTGTAAGGCTTAAGCTGACCTATGCTATATTGTTGTCCTTCCTTGCCTCTCATATAAACAGAGAAAGGAGAGAGTATTTCCAAACATCACAACACATCACAGATTCATTTTTATCTCTTCTTTTGGATGCTCTCTTAGTGATGTGCTAAGGTTCACGAGGAAACCCTAGTGGAGCATAAGAGGAGAAGATGGACAATTCTTTCTTGAATTCTTCTTTGTACATTTGATCTCTCTCTCTTGGGCATTGGGGCTTCTTGGTCTCTTGGAGCATCTTGGATTCTAGGATTAGGGTTTCATCCTTTTGAGGCTAGAGATTAGGGTTTGATGTATTTGGGGAAGAAAAGGAGGAGGACGTCTTTCCTTGGAGATGTTGATGTTTGTAGCTCAGACAGGTATTTCCATGATTTTGTGTCTTACTTATGGAAATCATCATTAATACCTCTTTGGAACCTAGGAAATTCACTTATTTAAAAGTCTATTAAAGTGAATGCCTTTTTAGATGATTGAGGCTGATTTGGAGAAATGCCCAAGTTTTTGGCATTAAAGATTTAAATTAATTAAATGAATCTCAACCATTGATCTCAAATGAGTGAGATTTAATATCAGTAATTGGATTTAGGGTTTTGGTTCATCTCAATAGTATCAAAGGCAGTTGAGGAGAGAGAGAGGAATATACACCATCACAAGAGTGAAACTCAAGCATTGAGTTGGAGAGAGAAAGAAATTGTACTTCGAATTTTTCACCAAGAGAAGAGCAACATTTCAAAAGACATTTCCAAAAATGTCTACCTTGAATCTAAAGGTGCCTGCCCAAACAACAAAAAATCTGCACGGAGATGAAATAGGGCTTGCTCAAAAATTTATCAGCCCTACCTGAAATTTTTTTATCTCTGCCCGTCACTATTCTTCTGCCCCAGATCTGCCTGAATGATATATTTTCTTGCTCGAAGGGCTATCAGTCTGCCCGGGATTAATTCTTGCCTTCCCTACTCTGCCTATGTCTGCTGCTCACTTCCCGAATGGTAGATCTCCACTACTAAGGGTTTATCAGACTGCTCGAAGTCTGTTTGGGCAGCCCAAACTTAGGGCCAAGCTCTTTGTCTGCTAGCCATAGCAGATCTGGGCCTGCCCAAGCCCTAAAAGGCTTAGCTAGGGTGCCCAAAAACCCTTAGCAGGCTAGAAGGGGCAGCCTAAGCACAGCTAGGGCCTGCCCGTGAGTCTGTTGAGCAATCTGAGCCTTTCCCGAGGAAGATAGAAGATAGCCATGGAGGAAAGAGAGGTGTCGAGAGGACTGTCAGTTGGCCCAAGATGAAGGATGCAGTTGCCCAAGATCTGGAAGTGTATGTGACTGCTGAAGATGAGGGTTTGGCAAACCTAAGACATAAAATGAAGAAACCCTAGTTGAGGGTTTTGCCGAGAGATCTTTAGAAGCAGCAGTAACTATGAGAGCAAGTGAGTGTGTCATAATGAAATGACTTGATATTATTTTATATCCTTGAGTCACCTGTAAGTGGACCAAAATTAGGAAGAACAAAATAATATTATTTTATTCTTTCCTAATTTAACTTTTACCATTTTACCTTTTAGTAGTCTAAAAGATCCTTTATGTATTTTTGACTTTTACCAAGACTCTTTATGTAACTTTGACTTTAACCTATGCTCCCTTTTCTTGTGGTCCAAAAAGCCTTATGTATTTTTTGACTTTTGACTTTAGCATTTTTCCAAGTGCCCCTGTGGTCATCACCTGTGGTATTTTGATTCCATTCAAAGTACATCATCATAAACCAAGAGAGTTACTAATGCTTTTATCTCACACTCCATGTGACACCAAGATTAGGTACTAGGGTAACTTAACCAAGGGTAGCTAAGCCTTGGAGAAGTACACACATCCCATAGATCAAGAGTCAAAATGTCACACATGCCTAGACCAAGTCTAGGGCTTATAGTGCCTTCCTGGTAACAAACTAGGTGCCTCCATTCTCCAAGAGAATGGCTACTAAGAACTAAGCTGAGTCTACCAGTACTAGACTGGTCCACATCATAGTCCTGGACCGGATGTCTACCATTCAACAGAATGGTCACTCAACACTAGGTTGAGTCTACCCAGGGTAGTGTTGGGTCCATATCACGGTCAAGGACAAGATATCTACCATTCAACAGAATGGTCACTCAACATTGGGTTGAGTCCACACGGTGGTCTTGGACCAGGTGTCCCCATTCTCTGAAGAGAATGGCTCTTGATGCTGCTCAGAAAAATCAGCACTCCCTCTCAACGAGAGAGGCATTCTCTGCCATACCAAGCTTGTCACGAAAATACATGAACTTTGATGCTGGTGAACTTTAAAATGATAAGTAGGATCCTTTACAACAAAACGCCCCATTGAGGTTTTATAACTTTGTTTACACACACACTTGCCCATAACAACTTAGATTCAACCCAAAATTGGATTCAAGGCCATTTCTTGTTGTTCTCATCCATGGAACTAGCCCAAAATGATCTTTGAAAACACTAGTGAATACCCTTTGCAAAAAGGGGGTAACAGGTTTCGTCCTACATGATTCACATATAATAGTTATGTGATTTATTACCATTTTGGCAAGCTACCCTTTCTAGTACCAATAACCTATTTCAATCATCAATGGACATCGATATAATAATTTAGTTTTTGCATCACTGTCCAATGACTTATATAGCTTTATTATGTGAGACAATACAAGTCCAAAAACCCTGATCAACCTCTGAAGAACTAGAAAACTGGAGGGATTCTTTCAATTTCACTTGCAGGATTTCAGTGATATTTTAGCCTAGACAAATTCAAATCTAGATTACAAGTTACAACTACTATTATCACAGGTCAACCAGCTAACAAATAGGATACAAACCAGCTTGTAGATGAAGATAAACCACTTGGGTGAAACAGAGGAGCTAAACAGCATTAGGTGTTCATTACAAATATTAATCGAGAAAAAAAAGATCAATCATGCATCACAGAAGGTTACTCAGACAAACAACATATCAGACAAAAGTTAAGCCATTCAACCAACCAAGAAAATGTTCAACCAAACAAACACATTTGTGATTTAGTCAAACACACATGAGAAATGTCAAAGAAGGCTGGTCGGCTCCATGAAAGTGAGTTGTCATTGATGCACCCACCAAGGTTTAAATCTCCCCAAAGAAAATTGCCCCTTGTGGGCCACTTGTGATAGTGCTAGTGCTTATGCTTGTGTTTGCAGATGGGGCCAAGTGGAAGTCACAAGCGACTTTGGCAGAATAAATACCCATCAACGATGTCTTCTTAGCCAAAGGATGCTCTAGTAGCCTGTGAGACTAAGACCCTTTTTGCCACATTGTACTATCTCACATCAAATAGTTGCTACTTGTTGGTGTTCATTGAAAGCATATCAATCAAAAAACAAAAAACAAGAGAAAGGTCAACCAAGTACTAACTAGATCAATCAAAATGTCCAAAAATATTAATCGAATGTTCAAAGTCAATTATCTAGAACAATGTTTGATAAGAAAAGTCAATATCTAG
Organism: Pseudotsuga menziesii; assembly: GCA_001517045.1. NCBI lineage: Eukaryota > Viridiplantae > Streptophyta > Pinopsida > Pinales > Pinaceae > Pseudotsuga > Pseudotsuga menziesii. Next base: position 65,379 of record LPNX010215871.1, on the reverse strand, counting down.
AACTTTTTTTATAACAAAACTCACACCTTTTGAGAGAGGGGGGCAGAATTACAGGACATAAACGTAAAATGTCTGACTAGTTGAGTCAGACTACAGTAAGTAGTGAGTTGCATCATGTAGGATCATTTGTACTCGTCGTTGTCATCAACAAATTTATGACATTATCTCCATCTCATGGGTATGTGATGTATGGTATGCATATGGAATGAAGATAAGGTCACGATCTCATGGTGTTGCAATGCTATTATTTTTATGCTAATGCCTATTATGTATATGGAATGAACATGCATAGTAGTGTATTTCCCCCATGTATATATACTATAAATTAATTTAACCTTGGACTAATGTTTGTACAGCTTCATACAACCACCTATTCAAAAAATTATAGATGTCCACTTTACAGTTTTGATTTCCATCATGCAAACAGCAAACTGCATCCAAATCATGGGTATAAGATGCAAGCATCTCTCATAGTACCAGAGGGAATGTTTTGAAATACACTTGCAAGGCATCTTATTGTGGATGCAGCTATCTGATGCTAGGAAATTTGGGGATAAAGGATTGATTAAGAACAATTAGAAAACATTAAAGGTAGTATTAAACAAAATTACATGAATAAGTGCTCTTTAACAAACCACAAACTATAAGCTAACATTTACATCCTATTTATATTGTTATGCCAAAGTTTGAAGCTCTCAAATTCTAGACCATTTTCAAGCCTCAGACAATCAAAACAAAATTTTAATACCCTGTAGCTCTTTCCTTCTCTTAGAGACAAGCCAACTAGATCAGTTACAAACTTACAAGCATTGTACTTTGCTAATAGATGTAGATTTCTAAAACCACGGGTCTTTGACTCTTTATAGATTGTTAATTTTTCTTCAATGCCCCTAAACTCCAAATCAATGAGAATATTATAGAGGCCATTTAAGAGACACACTCAAGAATCTCCTTGAATCGTTAATCTCCAAGAACCTATGCCAATAACAATTTCAATATTGAATCGTTAATGAAAGGATCACTTTACATTCAAACACTTATTGTTTTCAACTTTGTCACTTTTGAATACTTATGATAAATATCAATCTTTTGTAATCAATGGGGCTAGTTTTTGGCTTTTCTTTAAAACTTCTAATTTTGACTAGCTGGGAATGGGTTTCTTAAGGATATCTTTTTATTTTGATGGGAAAAATCGTAGTTTCATTTCTTACAAAACAAAATTACATATATCAGATACCCCTGGCATTCAAAAAGCAACCTTTCTCAAGTTCTGTGAAGGGGCACTAAGATGCGATTTTTAAAAAATGTAGTTTAACTTAGGTCTTCATTTGCATGACCATAGTTTCTAAAAGATATATTTTAAGGCAGAGTGTTTATTTTTTTTATAATTTGAAAGCATTTAACAAATATTCATGTTTCTGATTTTGTGTTTTTTAGTCACATCTTGTTGTTTGAGTTTGTTGATTTGGTTTTTACTTATCCTTACATGTAATTACTTAATACCAGTTCAATTATGTGGTTATTTTTTGACCTAAAGTTTAAACAGTGCATATTTTGAAAATAAATTGTTCCCATTTCTAGCATGTCAGATAACTATTTTTCCAAATGCTTTTTGCAGAGATTGGATGCTAAGTACGAATTGGATCCTTTAGCAAACCATTTGTTATAACCACTTATACTATGAAATGAGAACTCGACACAGTTCTCGTTTTTCTCTCTCCTAATTTTAGTAGCTATTTTTACCCCCGTTTCAAAAATGGTTGATGCCAGTATCACACATTTTCATTTTCAGACATTTTTTGGGGCCTTTGAATTATCTTTGTTGTAAAATATTTTTAATTTCTATTTTCAAGTGTGTTTTTTGAAATTTAACAAAATAACATACATTTTTAAGCAATTTATAATGAAAAACATATACATTTTACGATTTTTTCTATAAAATAAGACATTTTAATGTACAAAATAAGGCATTTTTATTGACAAAATTGTAAATAATTCAAGAAAATAAAGACATTTAAAACCATTTTCAATGAATTTTCAGAGAATTTTTCTCTAAAAATGATCACATTTCATATTAGTTATCGAAAAGTGACAACTCACATAAAGTCGAGAAAAAATATACAAATTATTTGTAAAAAACATATTAAAAACATTATATTTAGAAATTTTATTTCTAAAATAAAGTCTGAAAGTCAAAACATTACTAATATATCTAACCAAAAAATTGTCAAAAATTGTCAAAATTAACATTTTCTTCAAAACATGAAACTATTCAACAATATCATGCATGCCAAATTCTTCATCGACATTGGAAAATAATCTTAAATTTAGTTTAAATTTTATTAAATTATTAATCATATTAATTATCCACTTTTATCCATTGTAAATCCCATTCTTTTAATTTAAATTAAAACTTAAATTAATTATTTATTTATACATTTAAAAAAATCTTAAGTTTTATAATTTAATCACTAAAGAAAACAAAAAACATTAAATTAATTTTAATAATTATATATTCATTAACAAAATATATTTGACTAAACAAAACATCAAAATAACTTTAATAATTATACTTTCCATTAACTATATATAGTTTGGTGGGCTAGTTCAAGTGGTAGAGTGTTATAACTTAAGTTATGAGATCTCTATATCAAAGCCTCACTTAATGTTTCTATCCAAATTAATGGTAAAATTCATTGGCTATGCATTGCTGTATAAGAGCCTCACTTGATATCTCCATAGAAATTAATAATAAAACTCATTTACTTGAACTAAACACTATAAACATATACAAGCTTACCTTCATTTCAAAAACTTTTGCATTTTACTTTGACAAGTTCACTATATTAATATGGTAAAACAACTTTAATGAAATTTTTTTTTATAAAAAGTAAAAAAATTAAAAACATTTACATGTGTAAAATTAGAAAAGATTTACTGATTGAATTAAACTCTCAAACAACACATGATAACCTATATATATATATAACAGGAATAAAAACTGGTAGCTCAAGCTTTCTATAATATTTTATTGTTTTTTAATTCATATCTTATATTTTACAGAGATTATAAATTTTTTTATGACTCTTCTTACTTTGTTCTATTCTCTTCTTTGTTTTTTATTCCAACTCCATTTACATATACAAATATCTATCTCTAAAACTACCCAATAACATTAAAGGTCACAATTAATTTTTATATAGAGCCTTTAAATCCTTCATTACTTAAAAATAAAAATGGAGTTATGAGATTTGATTAAAAGTAAAAATGGTTTTTTAAAAATGGAGTTATGATATTTGATTAAAAATAAAAATGGAGTGATGAGATTTGATTGATGAATAACATATAGCCAATTACATGCATTTATATATCAAACCATCTATTCAATGACAACTTCAGAAACGTCTTGAAATATATTTGGAAAATGAAAATTCAGATCGCAATTTGTACAATACTACAGCAATTTCTAAATCCCCATATTGATATTGAATCTATACTTAGACTTGCCGGCCCTGATGTGAGCATAGACGCGGGTGCCTGCAGCACAAGCCTCCGTAGCCTTCACATAATTTAAAAGAGCACTGCAAAACATATTGACTTCTCGATCAAAGAGTGTTCCCATATCTTCGCGTGCTTTTTTAGAACATTGACAGAGTTTATCCAATATTTTCACAATCGTCTCAATTGTCACAATAGCCGATACATTGTCAGGATCATCTCCACTTTCTTCCCTGAAAAAAACTCCCATTTCAAGAACAGTGATCAGCATCCAGTGGATTTTTTCATCAACCATACATTGGCAGCTTTCATCGATTTCTGCCAGGCATTCTAGGGTAATCAAGAGTTTCTGGTACCACCCATATATGAAATGCGCAGGCATAGGCCACATATATGACACCAGTACTTTTATAATTCTTTTCACTTTTCTTGCAATGGGAACGACATCAGGGCTGTTCACAACCAGACCGTTCATGAGCTTTATCAGCCCTGTTTTGAATTCTTCATTATCAGACAAAGTGGAGCCTATTAATGCGTTTTCAATTGGGTCTAGAAGGGAATACTCAGGGTGTATGCCACTGTATGGGACTAGAAATTAAATTTCATCATGCAAATGACCAACGATAGATACCGTTGCTACCACCCAGCTGACAGAGGGGCACGGACAAGATAAGAGAGTGGCCACCAACCAGATGCATCGTCCATTGTTCAGCAGCCACTGTTTGCATAGGATCGCCCACATTAATTCGCGCAGAAGGGCCTTCTTGTCTTGATCTTGTGCCAGTAGTACAGACTCCGCCGCTGCCGCGAGATCAAACACAAGTTAGAAGAGCAACTGAACGATTTCTTGTCTTCTCTCTGCCGCTTGGGCGCCAAAGGGCAGCCCTCGATGCCCAGCATCGAGGGCCGCCGTGAGGGCCTCTCTTTGGCGCCCAAGCAACGGACTGATAATCAAAACAAATATCTATCAAAATTTTGAAAGTGAATTGATGAACCCTCGATGCCCGACATCGAGGGCCGCCCTTTGGTGCCCAAGCGGCGGACTGATAATAAAAACAAATATCTATCAAAATATTGAAGTGAATTGATGCACCATAAAACAAATATTTTGAAGGTTTAATTTGATAATAAAACAAATATCTATCAAAATCCAGAAATCATTGCCCTTACTGGGTAACATGAGTATATGATAACTACGACAAGATTTAACACAACCATATAAACTATAGTACTTTCCCTTTCTTTACCACATATCCTGATGATGTCAACTGCAACTCTTATGTTTCCTTAGCATGCAATATAGTAGAGTTCACAACAACCACTACTATAAGTATATTGTTAGAAAACATCGCATGGTGGTAAAGACTTGTATCATCAAATTTCCCTTTGTTTGGAAATTCTTGTTCATTTGGAGTCAATGCATAAGACTCAACAGTCGAGCATATTGGTAGAAAATGAATGCATTTAGGAAATATTCTCGTAGTGATATGCAGAGTCAAAACTATATTATTCTTCTTTTACATAAGACAATTGTATCATGACACCATTTCACTTCCTTATTTCTCATCAATTTCCTCATACTTGCCTTGATAAATGCATAAATTCTCTTTAAAATTGTTGATTTATTTTGTACCTTCAACTAAAACTACGAATGAAGGTCACCTCATCAATTTCCTCATACTTGCCTTGATAAATGCATAAATTCTCTTTAAAATTGTTGATTTATTTTGTACCTTCAACTAAAACTACGAATGAAGGTCACATATACACAACTATTAGTAAAAAAAAATGGTGAAATTCTAGTCAAAT
>LPNX010215871.1:4735-59063 GCA_001517045.1 Pseudotsuga menziesii | reverse complement strand
TGGTGAAATTATTAGAGAAATTTGTTTTTTCTTTAATATGCAATTTTCCAGAAAGTTGTAATTTATCTCTTCAAGAATTTTTCTTTTTTTCCAATTTAAATTTGATTTTAAAGTTTTGTTAAAGAACGATATGGGATGTTTAGTCCATGGCTCTATTTTTTACCCTTAAAAAAAAAACGTGTATACTGGTATCAACACTTTTCTATTTGGGGGGTGTTTTTGGTGTTTTTTTTGCAAAAATCATCGTTTTTATGGGTAGAGTTCGCGTTCATAGTATATAGTTCTCGTTTCATAGTATAAGTGGTTTTATATGATATTGTGCGTAATGAGATTGAAGAGAAAATAGCCAAGGGCTCTTCTAGTTGCACAAATGCTCTACTGTGGCTGACAAGGTGAAATATGCTTTCGAAGCACATATTCATTTCCTCTTTCTGTATTGTAAGCCACATGCAACAAATATGCTGAATTTATCTTAATAAGATTCTCGCTTGTTCTTTATGTGTTGTCTAACATGAATTTAGCATGCCAATTCTTGCAATGAAATCTAACCTGATTTTACCATTGGACAAGCTTTCTCGAGAATTTTTAAAATTTTGATCTATGAGAAATATGTTTCTTTGCATGAGCCTGTTAATATATTCAGCTGAATTGCATTGTCATTTCACCTTGACTTGATAAATCCCCTGTATGGTTCAGCTTTATAATGGTATGCATGATTACAACAGAGTCGGAACTTGTGAGGACTTGGAAATTGTAATTGGCACAAGGTCAGATACCTAGAATGTTTGCAAAGAACACATGACTAATGAAAGCATGATTATGTGGTAGTTTAATTCATTGGATTTCAATTACAGTTGGCCAAGGACAACCCATATTTTTAACAAAATGTGCTACTTAAAACATTTAAACACAAATTTTTAAATACCCTTTTGAACAAGACCCTTACAAGCCATAAACCTTTTTCTTAGAGTTCATGTTTGAGGGGTTTCTATTATGCCAAAATCACCTAGGACTTTCATTTGATCCTTTTCCTTCCTAGGATATACCACCATAGCTCAAGTAACTACGAGATATCACAATATAACACAACAACATGTTCCCCATGGGATTGAGCTAAGGTGGTTCTTTAAGGGTTGTAAATAACAGGCTAATGAGGGGATTATCAGTTCTTTTGTCAACATCCTGTTATCTTCCATGTTTGTAGTTTGTTATAATTTTTCAACATTTTCTTCATTTGCCAATATGTATCTTGAAATTCCATGCAACCATAGGTTAAACAACTATTGTTGTTGTCAATGCTGATTGCTACGCATTCAGTGTTTGATGTTGTCAGAACTTGATCCTATGATCTGAAGGAAACTTAGATGTAGCTGGAACAACTATCTAAAAAAGAATGAAAATTAAGAAATTTGGATTGGCAACTCCCTGAAGTATTTCTTTTGCAAAAGGTGCTACGAAAGCTTCTATCTGTCACTCTATTTGACATTTGGAAACCCATCTAGATATGCAAATTTTCATTTTTCTACTTTACCACTACAATGGGTGACACCCATTTGCTTTTGTCTACTTGAATAATAACTTATGTCACTTTTAGATTCTCTAATTCTTCTTTTGCTGCCTTCTTTTCCTTGGGGTTCATTTGAACAACCTTTGCCAAATTGATTTAACATATGGTTGTAGCTGAATTTTTAAGATCGCAAAAAAATCATGGTAGCTAAAGGGGGACTTGTCTACAAAACTCTTTGAATAGCGAATGTGCTCAATTTTTCTTGGTCCAGACTCCAGACTCCATTCCCTCCATCTCCTAGTTTCATCTTTTTGTGAGTGTTGCTGTGTAGTCTCATTATAAGTCTCAATCTTTTGTTTGTTCTTTTGTAAATCTTTCTTGCATGAGGTCAACGTTTGCTTTGTGTCAATGACTCAGTCCCTTGCTGTAGTAGTGTTGAATATGCCAACAGTATGCTTCCCTCCCATCATCCTAGCGTCATTGAATCCCAACGCAAGACCATTTGGCCATCATTTGGATGCTTTGGTCACCTACAAGATAGTATTGATATTTACTATCATAACACTCTTCTTGCAGCCCTATCATTCTCGCAACCTACCATTTAATCCTCCCAAAACCACCCTAACTTATCCTCTAATATTTCCCTCTACAACCATCCCATTTTCCCCTTAGAAAATCACCAACAGAAGCACCAAGGACTGTCATAAGAACATCTTAACTTGACAAAAAATTAAATTGCTTAACAGTCCACTTAGCTTCACAAATTTCCATTTGGAGTTATTGATTATCATTTGCATCTTTATTCGGAATTTCACTCTAGAATTGGCAACCTAGGAACAAAACTCAAGACTGTCTATTCAGAAGCAACCTTCAGCCATACTCAGAATTAACTTGACAGTGGCATACAATTAAGACCAAAACTTGTTTTGATTTCAAAGAATACACCTTGGTGATTTCACACTCCTTCTCTTACCACTTGTCTTTGATTTGAAACATTTGTTTGAGCAATGATATGTTACATTCCGCTTGACTGAAAATGCTTATGATTTTGACAATAACATGATAACATTCACAACCTTGGAAATTACACAAAGAAGATTTAGATTTCCCTTTAAAAAATTGGTTAGATACACTTGTTTGGGTTGTTGATATCATTGGTTGACTAAAATTTCAATTTGGATTTGTCATCACATACTTTATTTAGGGTGGAAGTAACACACCCACTCCATCATTTGTTGGCCATTGGCATTTACATTTCAAACTTTCTTATCATTTGGTGAGGTAGGAAATTTGTGTTTCAAGATTGAAAATTGTAACTTGTACTTGACTTTGCGAGTGCAAAATATGATTTCCAGCTTCACAAGTACACAGTAAGAATATGAAGTTTCCAGCCAACTTAATGGCCTAAATGGCTATCCCAAAACAAATTTCAGCTTGCAAAAGGACAAGACACTTTAGTATTTATGGACAAGTATCAACCAATTGCTTTGAAGCTCAATAGTATCACAACAAATGGACTATCAAAATCAAGGTACGTTCCAACAAATGTAAAATCTCTATGACTATCCATGCAATTTCCAGCCAAATAGAAAATGTCACTCAATCATGCCCAAAATGTAGATTCCATCTCTTGAAAAACTATTGATAATTAAGCTAAGTGCAAGAGCTTCTTTAGATGGGTATGATTAAATGAATAAGTGATAGAGCCCAACTATATAAGGCTGGAAATGTTTGCACGATAAACAGTCCTCTTGGACTGTGTATGTTCCCTTAGAGTATGACATTGAGGGGGTTCTAGGTCCTACGTTAGGGAGTTCGATTGTGAAGGGAATAGGGTAGTGTTGTAAGTTTGAGATAGGATAATAAAATGACATCAAATGGCTGCCCCTCTATAAAATTACAATCACTTTCTCTGATAGGTCAAGAGGATGAGATGACTTGGGAAATGGTTTTATAGGACTTGCATTTGAGTTTTAGTCTTCTAGGTTTGTAGAGGAGTCTTCCTAGTCTAGGATAGGTCAAGTTGTAAGTGTTTAGGGCTGTCCTTTTATATTTTTATAGTCTGTTATAAGGGCAGAGCATTTTTTCATTTGAAATAAATGGTGTGATTTATACTATATAAAGCACCAATGTCTTTAAATTCTTAATAAACATCAGTGCTTGTAAAGAAAATATACACACCTGCAGAGGTTTTAAGGATATGATTACTTGATAAATGGAATTTCCTCCAGAAGACTGCACCTAAAGAAGTACTCAACCAACTTATCTTGAGCACTTCAAATGGATGGAATTTTGGAACCATTCATTACAATGAGGGTGTTTTGACACTTGCAATTATGTTTCCCTACAATGGTTATGTTGTTTCCAGTACTATTCACGGTATTGGTAAAATCAGTTTTTTATATTGTTAAGATAAGATAATACTTTGATCCGCCTTATCAATTATAAAAGATATTTTGATTGATCATATGACCTACATCATCAATAGATGAAAGAATGAGCCAATTAGTAATTTGGATTCTATTAGTGAGAAGCCCTAGATCATTCTAGAAATGAAAAAATTGATAACTATACAAAGGATGAGTATTGTACAAAATACTAATTTTGATAACTATACAAAGGATGAGTATTGTACAAAATCTAATCCAATTACCAATTACAAGCAATCTTTGTCATAGGGCAAATATTTCTAAAATGCCTTTGCTTGTAATTGGTAATAACCCCATTAATTTGGGATCACTTAGAATACTAGGCAATATTGGGACACAATATACTCCAGAAGATGGACGAGAAAATGGCTCAAATGAAGATTAGACTAAAGGAAGATAAAAAAATTTAAAATAACTATAACAATACAAAAGGGGACTTACTTCTCTATATTTGATTTATTGGTGTCTCAAGCCCATCTTGATGAAGAAATGGTTTCCTAGAAGATCAAGTTTAAACTCTTCCTAGCTAACCAGTTTCAAAAAAAAAACTATAAAGATAACCAGAGGGTTTTTTGTTCTTCTCATAGAGATGAATATTTTATTTTAGAAATGTATGTGACCTATATGCTTAGTGGGGACGAGTACTAAAACCAATAAATACCTTTTTGTTGTTACAAAATGCTTGTCCTTGTAAGTTAATATAAAGTACAAAGAGTAGGCCTTTACATCACTAAATTTCCTCTTTACACCACAGTGGGGAAGGAAAGCATATCCAACTGGGTTGTAATAGTAGAGGACGTAGTGTACTCTCCTAGAAATGCACTTAACATAAATTTTAGTTTCTTAATCTTCCCAAAAACTTTGGAAATCCATTCCATTGAAGCCCTTTTTAGGATCCTCAGAGTTGCTTTATATATTTTTTTCCATGAAAGAATTTGTATAAAATAATAGGTTTCATAATTCCACGTGTCTCCATATGATTTTATATATGGAAGGCCTTACATAACCCCTCTAAGTTGGAATCACTTAAAATACCAAGCAATTTTGGGACTCAAGATACTACAAGAGATGGAATAGCAAATGGCTAAGACAATGATTGTTTAAAGAACTATGAGAATACAAAAGGGGACTGATTTCCGTGTAGCTTATTTAATGGTGTCTCCAACCCATATTGAAGAAGAAATGGTTTCCTAGAATATCAAGTTGCAATTCTTCCTAGATAACCAGATTCAGGAAATAAAATTATAAAGATAACCAAAAGGTTTTCTAGTTCTTCTCATAGAGATGAATATTTCAATTTGGAAATGTCTATGTCCTATATGCTAGGAGGGTAGGTGTGATGAAACTAGTAAATACTTTTTTGTTGTTGTTTCAAAAGGCTTAGCTTTATAAGTCAATATAATGTACAAAGAGTAATTCTTTACATCACTGAATTCGCTCTTACCACCACAATGAGGAAGGAAATCATATCTAATTGGGCTGTAATAGTAGAGGACACAATGTACTCTCCTAGAAAGGAACTGAACATAAATTTGAGCTTCCTAGCATTCCAAAAAACTTTGGAAATCCATTCAATTGAAAACCTTTTTAGGATCCTAAAAGTTGCTTTATATTTCTTTTTCCATGAATAGGATAGCGTAGTGAACTAGAGGACATGCCAAATCCAACACATCTATCTTCTTATCACCATAAGGTATGCTCTCTAAGGTGTGTATATTTTATTTACACACCGATACTCGACCCTCATTGATCTTTCCCTCCTTAACATAGTAATCGATGAAGATATTGTAGGTAAATGACATAGGTTTGCATTCATGGGAAACCTGCTATTCTTTGTGTTACTCCAATTGCCTCATGAATCTGCGTACATAATAGAAAACCCATATTGTTCATGTGAAATTGAAGCTACCAAAATCTTGTTAACCCTTAGAGTGATGATCTTTGTAATAATTTTACAAGTACACTAACATAATGAGATAAAGTTGGATTTAATCAAAGGAGATTGGGATATCAGGCTTTGGGAACAAGGGATTGAATGTTGAACTGAAGGCTGCTAGTATCTTTGTTGATATCCTTGATTCATTGGAGATCCTTATAATATATTCTTCAAGTAACCCATTGAACCCTAAGAAAAATTTGACAACCCATCCTTCCAGACCTAGACTCTTGTATTTCCACCTTCTGAAAACTGGGCATGGCCATTTGACCTTCCTCCTTTATATATTCCTGTAAAAATGGTTGATTGTCTTCTTTAGAAAAAAAACTTCAAAAAATAGTAGTCATTTTTACTACCTCAACAATGGTCAGTCAATTTTCCTATTTATGGATATTTTTTAAAACAAATACGCCCAATTTAGCACTATCTTTGAAACTGTGAGCCATGGAACCATTTGTATTTTGCATTTACCAAATTGTACTGGAATTGTTCTATTGGTTTGCAAAATTATGGATAAATATAGTATTGTCATCACCTTTACTCACAATCATTGGAAAATTGAATGTTAATCATGTTCTCCTCACAATAAACATAATCAATGGTCATTAAAATTAAAACATAACAAACCAATGATGAATTGATCATTTATAATACATGCAAACATACATTCATTATTCATTCCTTTATAATTTATCAAGTTTAAATATAGATAATATTCATCATTCAATAAATAGAGACTCATCATTCTATCATTAAGGTAAATTAAAATGACAAAAAAAAATCCTTTTAATTTATTTATACGTATTAATGTGCTCCCAGCCTTTTCATGGTTGTTTAAAACAAGGCAATGGACTGTTAATTAGTAGTAGTATTGAAAGTGTTAATTTTACAAATTGCCAATCAGAAGAAGAATATGTAATTAGGTAGCATAAAAGAAAAAATTCCATTGAGAATGTTCAGGAAATGAAAGAAGCATAATGAGGATAAAGTACCTCCTTTAGATATTTCAATTGAGTTGTGTAAATATTTTGTACCAGCAGTTAGAAGCTGCCCCAATGTATCAGTGCTAGGGTTTTGAGGAATTTTTAGGCTAACCATCCAATCATCCATAATATCAATTGAAAGAGGTTCCAGTTGTACAGGATCTTCTCTACCATTTACCATGAATATCAAAATTCTCTGCAAAGTGCAAACCAAGCTCGAATTTGTTGTTAAAGCTCACTGGCAGGTGTGTGGACAAAAAGTGCAGCAAGAGATTTATTACCTATAATATACTTACAAATTCTATTAGTAATTTCCAGGGATTGCCTACAATATTTGTGTACATTTTTTCTTTTTTCTAGGTTGGTTCTCTTTTTTGGAGGTGTTTATTGGTAGAGGAAATAAAAAAGTAGAAATTGGATTTGTAATAATCAATTAAATATTAGACTTTGACCTCATTTATGATAATAAATATTTCATTCGAAGTTATTTTTTGTTTCTTTGTATGCTCAATTTATGTGATAGGAAACACTACCCAATATTTTTTGGGCCTTCTAATTGACTGGGTGTGTATACAGAGCTCAAAAATACACCTAGTTAGCAAACACCCCAAATGGGAATGTTTTGGGTGTGGATCCCTACACTCACACACCTGATATGCACTCAATATGGGTTCCCATTAGCCAAATTTTGTAACACTGGTTAACTCCATAGACTATCCAGTAACGACCTTATTATTGAATATTGTAACTTCAAAGGATATTCTAAATGTATTTTACTGATGTAACCCAAGGGAGATGTTATTATCCCTCTAGCAGGGTGTTACTATCCTAATTGGTCATCATAGTCATGAGTTAAATACTCCATTGTAAGTCAGGTCAATAGTACCCTAATTAATATAATATAATATTCTACTGAGTCTTCCTAAGTGAGGTCAACCCACTTAGTTTATTGGGGCCGACTTGTTAGGTTAAAAGTCAAGTGAAAAAAATAGTATAAATAGAGGAGATGTGTTCCTCATTTGAACACACACTCAGTTATGTATAATGCATAGGAAAGAGAGATATATATATATCTGCTGGAGGGAGGCACACCTATATGGGGTCTTGTTTTGTACTTTTTTATACATCTTATACAGAGGAATTTTTGTTGGGTTTTCTTCCCCATGAGGGTTTTCCAGGATAAATCTTTGTGTTCTTTTTGTGTGGCTGCACTTGTCTATCTTTCAGCGATCCTTTTGCTTATGGTTATGCTGTTATGATGCTAAATGTTATAAGATCTATTCTAACCATTAAAAACTTAACATGGTATCATAGATACCCTGAAATAAGTCTTTGTGCACCCAAAACAATGATACAACTACAACTATTGAAGATTAGGGTTTCGTGCTTGAAAACCCTAAAAGAGTAAAAACTAGTAATTTTGGGACTTTCCTTATATCTAGATATTGGAGAAGGATAACGAGTCTACACTTTTACAGGCCGAATATAAATTTCTGATGTACCCTATGTAAAATTTTTAGCCTAAGATTCACTATAATCTAGGATATATGATTCCTCCAAATCAGGGTTCCAACCTCTCTCGGGATTCAACCTTAAACATGCTACCTAAGGAGAATTGCTATATCTTAGGTTACGCAAGTCCAAATGAAATTTCGCAAGATGTTCCAGATATGAAACATACTGTACTTTCTGTGGTAAAATTTTAAGGCCTAGAAGGTGAAACAATGACACTTCGCAATCCGTACAAGTTTTCTATGATGAACAGTCTTGAAATAAGTCACCTTGGGAAACTTCATATAAGTCCCAATTGGTGAATCCCATTTTGCTCTAACCTACGTGGTTGGAAATAGGACAGATGAGGCTACCTCCATGAGAAATTTTAGACACATAGAGGCATCAATTTTGGAGCTACCGATCAGAAAATTCTGTAGAAGAAATTGAAGAAAACTAGGGCATCAGATATTTTGCAGTTTTGATCATAGTTTTGAGAAAATGAGTATGTTGCTTAGCTCGCCTTGAGGAGGCACATATTTATATCCAATCAGATATGAAATATACCTAATTTGAAAAAAATTAGGGTTTCTCTGTCAAACCCTAGGTCCACCGGAAGCAACATTCTAGAAAATCTTTCAAGCAAGCATCAGATTGAAGTAGTCTCATTGGTCAAAGGAGGAGTTGCAGATCCTGAAAGAGATTAAGATAAAGCATAATAATAAGCCTTCCAAACAAACAAAGATAAGTATTTGATATTTCTTTTTGTATATGCTGTGTATTATGCATGATAGAATGTTTGCATTAATGACAATATACTCCTAATATGCATGTTATGGGTAAGTAGCCCATGGTGCTATACAACTCTCCATTGCTACTTATCTAAAATGAAACCTCTTTGCTGACATATTGGATTAGTGTACAATCTCAATGATGTTATGGTAGAGATGGAAGGCATTTGGAAAGTTTCTTTGAGATATGGATGAATGTTGTATTGGCTAAAATAGTTGCATGATGCATAAGAATTTGTCTTCATGCATATGTCCTATGAAATGGTTCTAACCATGAAACCGGTGCATTTGACTTGTAGGAAAGGTCGTGTACAAATGCCTACAAGAAAATGAGGATGGGTCTTGTTTCGAAGAACAAGTGATGACAATTCAAAATTCACTCCAATAAAACATGAACCTGAAGCTCACAGGGTCAGAGACACCGTGACAGAAGAAATAGCTCTAGAAGAATATAAGAGAGCAATAGATCCACCTCGAGAGATGAAGAAAAGTATGGCAAGACTTCCAAACCAAATATATGGTTTCGAGACTTGAAAGGATGTCCGTACTCTCTTCCATATGGATTTACAAGAACAAGTAGACAAAGAAAGGTTCAGCGTTTGTCTCAGAAAGAATAGACTATGGCATGACATACTCTATTGACCAAACACACTTCTCCAGTAGAAGTATATATCGAGCAAAGAACCATCTGTTCATAATAGGCTTTGTACAAGTTCAGAAAACACCCATAGATAAGCACATCCATGAGCTTGAAATATCACCTAGAGTGATGAATATCTTAACCTTTGCTACAAGGTTGAAGATGGAAACCTATAGAAGATAACAAGCTCACAGATGGGTGCAAGATGAACTTTTTGACAAAGTTCAAGATAAAGGGATCTTGGTATCTAGTAACATGAGATGGATACATAGTAGCAAAATGCTACGTGTCACTCCAATTCAAAATGCAGGAGGACGATGCTTCGCTTCAAGGGGAGTGACTACAGAAGATCTCTGAGTTGGACATGGTACGACAGGATGGACAACTTTCATATGCACTAAGGCTTTACCAAGAGTAAAGTGGGTTACAACCTTCAAGGTTGAATGCATAATACTGGGATATGTCAATGACCTGACATTGTGAACTCATGGTAGAAGCAATGATGGAAGAGTACAAGTCATGATTGGGATACATTACCTAAACCAGAAAACAAGAGTCTCGTATCTTCCAAGTAGATCTACAAGATAAAACATGTTGCTGGTGGAAGAGAAGATTTGTGGCCAAAGAATTCTCTTAGAGAAAAATAGTTGATTATGCTAAATGAAAAACTACATTATGAAAGATGGCACACATTAGATTTGACTCACCTTGCAACGATTTAAGGTTGAAAGTTAACTCCAGCTATATTTCCATCATGGTGCAATGTGATAATGTAGTTGTGTTAGATGAAAAATTACTTTATGAAAGCTAACACACATTAGCTTTCACTCATCGTGCCATGTTGTTAAAAAGAAAGCTAACTCTAGCAAGATTTTCACAATGGTGTAATGAGCTAACATACATAAGCTTTCGCTCACAATGCCATGTTAGAAGGAAAGCTAACTCCAGTTAGATTTCCATCATGCTGTAATGCATTTGATGACAATGTGGCAGTGTTAGATGGAAAACTACATTATCAAAAGCTAACACACATTAACTTTTACTCACCGTGCAATGTTTTAAGAACGAAAGTTAACTCTAGCTAGATTTCCATCATGGTGTATTATGATTGATAACAATGTGGTTGTGCTAGATGGAAAACTACACTATGAAAACATACACACATTAGATTTCACTCAACATGTCACAATTTAAGGATGAAAGCTAACTTCAGCTAGATTTCCAACACATCGCAATATGATTAATGATAATGTGGTTGTGTTACATGGAAAAATACCTTATGAAAGCTAACACACATTGGCTTTCAATCATCGTGTTATGTTGTTAAAATGAAAGCTAACTCTAGCTAGATTTCCATCATGGTGTAATGAGTTAATAAACATAAGATTTTTTTTATAGTGCCATGTTGTTAGAAGGAAAGCTAACTCTAGCTAGATTTCCACTAATATGTAATGTATTTGATGACAATGTGGCCGTGTTAGATGGAAAACTACCTTATGAAAGCTTAACAGACATTAGCTTTACTCACCATGCAATGTTTTAAGAACAAAAACTCACTCCAGCTAGATTTCCATCATGATTCATTGTGATTGATGACAATGTGGTTGTGCTACATGAAAAAATACATTATGAAAGATTACACACATTAGATTTCACTCACCGTGTAACGATTTAAGGATGAAAGCTAACTCCAGCTAGATTTTCAACATGGTGTAATGTGCTTGATGACAATGTGGTTGTGTTACATGGAAAACTACCTTGTGAAAGCTAACACACATTAACTTTCACTCATCGTTCCATGTTGTTAAAAGGAAAGCTAACTCCAACTAGATTTCCATCATGGTGTAATGAACTAACACACATAATATTTCTCTTATAGTGTCATGTTGTTAGAAGAAAAGCTAACTCCAGCTAAATTTCCATCATGGTGTAATGTATTTGATAACAATGTGGCTGTGTTAGGTGGAAAGCTACCTTATGAAAGCTAACAAACATTAGCTTTACTGACCATGCAATGTTTTAAGAACGAAAGCTAACTCTAGCTAGATTTTCATCATAGTGCAATGTGATTAATGACAATGTGGTTGTGCTAGATGAAAAACTACATTATGAAAACTAACACATTAGATTTCATTCATCGTGCAATGATTTAATGACGAAAGCTAACTCCAACTAGATTTCCATCACGGTGCAATGCGATTAATGATGATGTGGTTGTGTTAAATAGAAAACTATCTTATGAAAGCTAACACACATTATATTTCACTCATCGTGCCATATTGTTAGAAGAAAAATTAACTCTATCTAGATTGCATCATGGTGTAATGTATTTGATGACAATGTGAGTGTGTTAGATGAAAAACTACCTTACAAAAGCTAACACACATTAGCTATTACTCATCATGCAACGTTTTAAGAATGAAAGCTAACTCTAGCTAGATTTTCAACATGGTGCATTTTGATTGATGGCAATGTATTTGTGTTAAATGAAAAACTACATTATGAAAGCTAACACACATTAGATTTCACTCACCGTGCAACGATTTAAGGTTGAAATCTAACTCCAGCTAGATTTTCATCACGGTGCAATGTGACAATGTGGATGTGTTAGATGGAAAACTACCTTATTAAAGCTAACACACATTAGCTTTCACTCATCATGTTATGTTGTTAAAAAGAAAGCAAACTCCAACTAGATTTTCATAATGGTGTAATGAGCTAACACACATAAGCTTTCACTCATAATGTCGTGTTAGAATTAAACCTAACTCTAGCTAGATTTCCATCATGGTGTAATGTATTTGATGACAATGTGGCAATGTTAGATAGAAATCTACCTTATGAAAGCTAACACACGTTAGCTTTTACTTACCGTGCAATGTTTTAAAAATGAAAGCTAACTCCAACTAGATTTCCATTATGGTGCATTGTGATTGATGACAACGTTGATGTGCTAGATGGAAAACTACATTATAAAAGCTTACACATATTATATTTCACTCACCATGCAACAATTTAAGGATGAAAACTAACTTCTGCTAGATTTCCAACATGTTGCAATGTAATTGATGACAATGTGGTTGTTTACAAGGAAAACTACCTTATGAAAGCTAACACACATTAGCTTTCATTCATCGTGCCATGTTGTTAAAAGAAAAGCTAACTCCAATTGGATTTCCATCATGGTGTAATGTGCTAACACACATAAGCTTTCCCTTGTAGTGCCATGTTGTTAGAAGGAAAACTAACTCCAGCTAAATTTCCATCATGGTGTAATGTATTTGATGACAATGTCGTTGTGTTAGATGAAAAACTACCTTATGAAGGCTAATGTACATTAGCTTTACTCACTGTGAAATATTTTAAGAACAAAAGCTAACTTCAGCTAGATTTTCATCATGGTGCATTGTGATTGATGGCAATGTGATTGTGTTAGATGAAAAAATACACTTTGAAAGCTTACACATTAGATTTCACTCACTGTGCAACGCTTTAAGGATCCAACACAGTGCAATGTGTTTGTGTTACATGGAAAACTACCTTGTGAAAGCTAACACACATTAACTTTCATTCATCGTGCCATGTTGTTAAAAGGAAAGCTAACTCCAGCTAGATTTTCATCATGGTGTAATGAGCTAATACACATAAGCTTTCCCTTATAGTGCCATGTTGTTAGAAAGAAAGTGAACTCTAACTAGATTACCATCATGGTGTAATGTATTTGATGACAATGTGGCTATGTTATATGGAAAACTACCTTATGAAAGCTATAAGAGACATTAGCTTTACTGATCGTGCAATGTTTTAAGAACGAAAGCTAACTCTAGCTAGATTTCCATCATGATGCATTGTTATTGATGACAATGTGGTTGTGCTAAATGAAAAACTACATTATGAAAGCTAACACACATTAGATTTCACTCACCGTGCAATGATTTATGATTGAAAGCTAACTCTAGCTAGATTTCCATCATGGTACAATTTGACAGTGTAGTTGTGTTAGATAGAAAACCACCTTATGAAAGCTAGCACACATTATCTTTTACTCATCGTGCCATATTGTTAAAAGGAAGCTAACTCCAGGTAGATTTTCATAATGGTGTAATGAGCTAACACATAAGCTTTCACTCATAGTGCCATGTTAGAAGGAAAACTACTCCATTTAGATTTCTATCATGGTGTAATGTATTTGATGACAATGTGACCCTGCTAGATGAAAAATTACCTTATGAAAGCTAACACACATTAGTTTTTACTCACTATGCAATGTTTTAAGAATGAAAGCTAACTCCAGCTAGATTACCATCATGGTGCATTGTGATTGATGACAATGTGGCTGTGCTAGAAGTAAAACTACACTATGAAAGTTTACACACATTAGATTTTACTCACAGTGCAATGGTTTAAGGATGAAAGCTAAGTTTATCTATATTTCGAACACAACGCAATATGATTGATGACAATGTGGTTGTGTTACATGGAAAAACTACATTATGAAAGCTAACACACATTAGCTTTCACTTATCATACCATGTAGTTAGAAGGAAAACTAAATCTAGCTAGATTTTCATCATGATGTAATGAAATAATACACATAAGCTTTCACTCATCGTTCATGTTGTTAGAGGGAAGGTTAACTCCATCTAGATTTGCATCATGGTGTAATATTTTTTATGACAATGTGGCTATGTTAGATGAAAAACTACCTTAGAAAAGCTCACACACATTAGCTATTACTCACTGTGTAACATTTTATGAACGAACGCTAACTCTAGCTATATTTTCAACATGGCGCATTTTGATTGATGACAATGTGGTTGTGCTAAATGAAAAATTACATTATGAAAATTAACACACATTAGATTTCGTTCACCGTGCAACGATTTAAGATTGAAAGCTAACTCTAGCTAGATTTTCATCATGGTGCAACATGACAATGTGGTTGTGATAGATTGAAAACCACCCTATGAAAACTTACACACATTAGATTTCACTCACCGTGTAATGATTTAAAGATAAAAGCTAACTCCAGCTAGATTTCCAACACGGTGCGATGTGCTTGATGACAATGTGGTTGTGTTACATGAAAACTACTTTATGAAAAATAATACACATTAGATTTCATTCATTGTGCTATGTTGTTAAAAGGAAAGCTAACTCCAACTAGAATTTCATCATGGTCTAATGAACTAACACACATAAGCTTTCCCTTATAATGTCATGTTAAAAGGAAAGCTAACTCCAACCAGATTTTCATCATGGTGTAATGTATTTGATAACAATGTGGTTGTGTTAGATGAAAAACTACCTTATGAATAATAACAGACGTTAGCTTTACTCACCATGTAATGTTTTAATAATGAAAGCTAACTCTAACGAGATTTTCATCATGGTGCATGGTGATTGATGACAATATGGTTGTGCTAGATGGAAAAACTATATTATGAATGCTAACACACATTAAATTTCACTTACCATGCAATGATTTAAAGACGAAAGCTAACTTCAACTAGATTTCCATCACGATACAATGTGATCAATGACGATGTAGTTGTGTTATATCAAAAACTACCGTATGAAAGCTAACACAAATTAGTTTTCACTCATCGTGCCATGTAGTTAGGAGAAAAACTAACACCAGCTAGATTTTCATCATGGTGTAATGAGCTAACACATATAAGCTTTCACACATTGTGCCATGTTGTTAAAAGGAAAGCTAAATCCAACTAGATTTGCATCATGATGTAATGCATTTGATGAGAATGTGGCTGTGTTAGATGAAAAACTACCTTACAAAAGCTAACACACATTAGCTATTACTCACCGTGCAACGTTTTAAGAATGAAAGCTAACTCTAGATAGATTTCCAACTTGGTGCATTTTGATTGATGACAATGTGTTTGTGCTAAATGAAAAACTACATTATGAAAGCTAACACACATTAGATTTCACTCATCGTGCAATGATTTAAGGTTGAAAGCTAGCTCCAGCTAGATTTCAATCACGATCCAATGCGACAATGTGGTTGTGTTAGATGGAAAACTACCTTATGAAAAATAACACACATTAGCTTTCACTCATCGTTCCATGTTGTTAAAAAGAAAGCTAACTCCAGCTAGATTTTCATAATGGTGTAATGAGCTAACACACATAATCTTTCACCCATAGTGTCATGTTGTTAGAAGGAAATCTAACTCCAGCTATATTTGCATCATGGCACATTATGATTAATGACAACGTGGTTGTGCTAGATGAAAAACTGCACTATGAAAGCCTACACACATTAGATTTCCTTCACTGTGCAACGATTTAAAAATGAAAGCTAACTCAAGCTAGATTTCTAACATGGTGCAATGTGCTTGATTACAATGTGGTTGTGTTACATGGAAAACTACATTATGAAAACTAACACGCATTAACTTTCACTCATTGTGCCATGTTGTTAAAAGAAAAGCTGACTCCAACTAAATTTTCATCATGGTGTTATGAGCTAGCACATATAAGCTTTCACTTATAGTGTCCTGTTGTCAGAATGAAAGCTTACTTCAGCCCGATTTCCACCATGGTGTAATGTATTTGATAACAATGTGGGTGTGTTAGATGAAAAAATACCTTATGAAGGATAATAGACATTATCTTTAATCACTGTGCAATGTTTTAAAAACGAAAGTTAACTTTAACTAGATTTCCATCATGGTGCATTGTGATTGATGACAATGTGGTTGTGCTAGATGGAAAAAATTTATTATGAAAACTAACACACATTAGATTTCACTCACTGTGCAATGATTTAAGGATGAAAACTAACTCCAACTAGATTTCCACCACGATGTAATGTGATTGATGGCAATATGGTTGTGTTAGATGAAAAACTACCTTATAAAAGCTAACTCAAAATAGTTTTCATTCATATTACCATGTTGTCAGAAGAAAAACTTACTTCAACTAGATTTACATCATGGTGTAATGTGTTTGATGACAATGTGACTGTGTTAGATGAAAAACTATCTTACGAAAGCTAACACACACTAGCTATTATTCATCGTACAACATTTTAAGATCAAAATCTATCTCGAGCTAGATTTTCAACATGGTGCATTTTGATTGATGAAAATTTGGTTGTGCTAAATGAAAAACTACATTATGAAAGCTAACACACATTAGTTTCACTCATCGTGCAATGATTCAAGGTTGAAAGTTAATTCCAGCTAGATTTCTATCACGGTGCAATTTGACAATGTGGTTGTGTTAGATGAAAAACTACCTTATGAAAGCTAACATGCATTAGTTTTCACTCATCGTGCCATGTTATTAAAAAGAAAGCTAACTTCAACTAGATTTTTATAATGGTGTAATGAACTAACACACATAAGCTTTCACTCATAGTGTCATGTTAGAAGGAAATCTAACTCCATCTAGATTTTCACCATGGTGTAATGTATTTGATGACAATATGGAAGTGTTAGATGTAAAACTACCTTATGAAAGCTAACACACATTAGCTTTTACTCACTGTGCAATGTTTTAAGAACGAAAGCTAACTCTAGCTAGATTTCCATCATGTCGCATTATGATTGATGACAATGCGGCATTGCGAGATGGAAAACTACACTATGAAAGCTTACACACATTAGATTTCACTCTCCGTGCAATGGTTTACGGATGAAAGCTAACTTCAGCTAGATTTCCAACACGACACATTGTGATTGATGACAATGTAGTTGTCTTACATGGAAATCTACCTTATGAAAGCTAACACACATTCGCTTTCACTCATCATGCCATGTTAAAAGGAAAGTTAACTCTAACTAGATTTCCATCATGGTGTAGTGAGCTAACACACATAAGGTTTTCCTTATAGTGCCATGTTGTTAGAAGAAAAACTAACTCCAGCTAGATTTTTATCCTGGTGTAATGTATTTGATGATAATGTGGTTGTGTTAGATAGAAAACTACCTTATGAAAGCTTACACACATTAGATTTCACTCACCGTGCAACGATTTAAGGATGAAAGCCAACTCCAGCTAGATTTCTGATAGGATGCAACGTGCTTGATGACAATGTGGTCGTGTTTCATGGAAAAATACTTTATGAAAGATAACACACATTAGCTTTCACTCATCGTGCCATGTTGTTAAAAGAGAAGCTAACTCCAGCTAGATTTTCATCATGGTATAATAAGCTAACATAGAAAAACTTTCTCTTTTAGTGCCATGTTGTTAGAAGGAAAACTAACTCCAGCTAGATTTCCATCATAGTGTAATGTATTTGATAACAATGTGGCTGTGTTACATGAAAAACTGCCTTATGAAAGCTAACATACATTAGTTTTACTCACCATGCAATGTTTTAGGAATGAAAGCTAACTCTAACTAGATTTTTATCATGGTGCATTGTGATTGATGATAATGTGGTTGTGCTAGATGAAAAACTATATTATAAAAGCTAACACACATTATATTTCACTTACCGTGCAATGATTTAAAGACGAAAGCTAACTCCAACTATATTTCCATCATGGAGTAATGCGATCGATGATAATGTGGTTGTGTTAGATGAAAAACTACCTTATGAAAACTAACACACATTAACTTTCACTTATCGTGCCATGTTGTTAGAAGAAAAGCTAACTTCGACTAGATTTGCGTCATGGTGTAATGTATTTGACGATAATGTGGTTGTGTTAGATGAAAAGATACCTTAGAAAAGCTGACACAAATTATCTATTACTCACTGTGCAACATTTTAAGAATGAAAGCTAACTCTAGCGAGATTTCCAACATAATGCATTTTGATTGATAACAATGTGGTTGTGCTAAATAGAAAACTGCATTATGAAAGCTAACACACATTAGATTTCACTCACCATGCAATGATTTAAGGTCGAAAGCTAACTCCAGCTAGATTTCCATTACGGTGTAATGTGACAATGTGGTTGTGTTAGATAGAAAACTAATTCCAGCTAGATTTTCATCATGGTGTAATGAGCTAACACACATGAGCTTTCACTCATCGTGCCATGTTGTTAGGAGGAAAGCTAACTCCAACTAGATCTCTATCATGGTGTAATGTATTTGATGACAATGTGGTTGTGTTAGATGAAAAACTATATTATGATATCTAACTCCAACTAGATTTTCATCAAGATACATTGTGATTGATGACAACGTGGTTGTGTTAGATGAAAACTACATTATGAAAGCTAACACATTAGATTTCAATCATGGTGCAATGTTTTAAGGACTAAAGCTAATTTTAGCTAGATTTTCGTCATGGTGTTATGTATTTGATGACAATGTGACACTTTTAGATAGAAAACTATCTTATGAATTCTAACACATATTAATTTTCACTCACCATACAATGTTTTAAAAACAAAACTAACTCCAGCTAAATTTTCATCTTAGTGTAATGAGCTAACACATATTAGCTTTCATTCACCGTACAATGCTTTAAGAATAAAAACTAACATACTGTTAAAATAAAATAATTATAGCTATATTTTCATCATCGTGTTATGTATTTGATGACAATGTGGTTGTTTTAGATAGAAAGCTACGTTACGAAAATTAACACACATTAACTTTCACTCAACGGGCAATGTTTTAAGAAAAAAAGCTAACTCTAGTTAGTTTTCCATCATGGTGCAATGAACTAACACACATTAACTTTCACTCATCATGCCATGTTGTTAAAAGGAAAGCTAAATCCAGCTAGATTTCCATCATGGTGTAATGTATTTGAGGACAATATGATGGAAAACTAACTTATGACAGCTAACACACATTAGCTTTTACTCACCGTGCAATGTCTTTAGAACGAAAGCTAACTTCAACTAGATTTTCATCATGGTGAGTTGTGATTGATGACATTGTGGTTGTGCTAGATGGAAAAACTACATTATGAAATCTAACACACACTAGAATTCACTCACCATGCAATGATTTAAGGACGAAAGCTAACTCCAATTAGATCTTCATTGCGATACAATGTGATTGATGACAATGTGGTTGTGGTAGATGGAAAACTACATTTTGAAAGCTATCACACATTAGCTTTCTCTCATCGTGCCATGTTGTTAAAAGGAAAGCTAACTTCAGCTAGATTTCCATCATGGTGTTATATATTTGATGATAATGTAGTTGTTTTAGATAGAAATCTACCTTATGAAAACTAACACACATTAACTTTCACTCACCGTGCAATGTTTTAAGAACAAAATCCAACTCTAGCTAGATTTCCATCATGGTGCAATGTGATTGATGACAATGTGGTTGTGTTAGATTTAAAATTGCATTATGGAAACTAACACACATTATCTTTCACTCATGGTGCAATGTTTTAAGAACGAAAGCTAACTGTAACTAGATTTTCATCATGGTGGAATGTAATTGATCACAATGTGGTTGTGTTAGATGAAAAACTACCTTATGAAAAATAACACACTTTAGCTTTCACTAACCGTGCAATGTTTTAAGAACGAAAACTAACTCTAGCTAGATTTCCATCGGGGTGCAATGTGATTGATGACAATGTAGTTGTGTTAGATGAAAAACGTCCTTATGAACACTATCTTATGTTAGGTTTCACTCACCATGCCATGTTATTATAAGGAAGCTAACTCCACTAGATTTCCATTATGGTGTAATGTATTTCATGGTAATGTGGTTGTGTTAGATTAAAAACTACCTTGTGAAATCTAACACATATTAGATTTTAGTCACCATGCAATGTTTTATGAATGAAAGCTAACTTTACCTAGATTTCTATCATGGTGTAATGCGATTGATTACAATGTGGTTCTGTTAGATGGAAAACTACATTATGAAAACTAATACACATTAACTTTTATCCATCGTGCAACGTTTTAAGAACGGAAACTAACTCTAGCTAGATTTCCAACACATTCATACACATACATCAATAATATAAGTGCCATGTCCAAATTCAAATAGGAATTTGGTGGTTTTATCTGAGTTGATATATGTTATTCTTTAATAATTCTTGGATCTTTTATTGTTATCTCTTCATATATATTTTATGCAATTTATATGTAAATTCGCTTTTTCTAGTGCGCACAAGATGTAGGGGAACAATGTTTTGTGGCATACAAAAGGGCTACCCTATTCTTTTGAATTATTGGAACTATATTACTTTTTTGAACATACACTTCATATGGTTTAACCTTAATTACAAACTACAATTCAAATGTGTTATAGAAATTGGGAGGAGTTACAATAGAAAATATAATTTTGACAAGAGGGGACTATGTTGACCTCCTAATTAATGGTCAAGTTATTGGACTAGGAAGGGTTGAATCTACAGAGACTACAACTCATTATGGTGGAGAAAGGCTTGATGTAGAATATATTATGGTTTTGATAATTGATGTCATTGAACCACATTTGATTGTGGAAGATGTTGATGAAGGGGACTTACATCCATGGAAGATCATAGATTTGAGGCATAACAAAGGTAAATTAAAATCTTGAAGCACATGTTAAGTTTTTTTTATAGTACATTGCTTGTTCTTTTAGCAAATACTAAGATTTGTTTAATTTGCTATATAGGTGCAAATGTCTCTTCTGCATTTTCTATTGGAGAAAAGGTAGATATTTTGCAATGTGGAGTGAAGGTGGGTGAAGGCTCCATATTCAATACAAAGATTGGTCATAAGGTGCATGAAAGGATGGTAAATAAAGGATACATAGTGGTTAACATTGAGAAGGTGTTAAAACATGATGCTCTTTTTCCACATCCAACAGGATTTGAGAATACACTAGGGGGTGCATTGAGATCTTATGAGATTTGGCCAGAATCAGATTCAGAACCTCATTGTCATGATCATCCAGTAAATACTCCCCAAGATAGGCTTACATTCACATGTAAAAGGGTTTCTCTTACACATGAATGCACATGAACAAGCACATGCATTGCCAAAGGGATCATAGTTAATGTCATTGAGGATGACATGTTTGAGGGTGAAATGTTAGGTGAAAAGGAATTCAATGTTTTTGTGGAAGACATAGATAGAAATTATGAAAGATGTGGGATTGGGTATAATTCTATACATTGTTTGGTTAGATGGCCAATAAATATATTGGTGGACAATGAAGGTGAGATTTTAAGGGTGAATTAAAATTTCAAGGAGGCACCCAAGGAAAGGACATGAGGTTTAATGGAGATATTATTTGTAAGAAAGCATGGTACAAGATACATAATATTCCTCAAAGCACCTTCTATACTTACCAACATAATTTCCAACAAGGACATGTCAAGGGAATCCATGGTAACACCAACAAATGCAAAGCACGTGCACATACTGTGGAAGCCATAAAAAATATTACACAAAATTGTAATCGATAATTTAGATTTTTCACTAAACCAAACACAACAAGTTGAAGAAGATGGAACGTTTGCTCCTTTAAGATTGCTGCCATCAACATACACCCAAAATTCTTTGTTAAAAGAGATCAATGAGGCTCTTCAAGAGCTCAATTTTCCATCAATATCACAACAAACAATGAGCAAGATTTGGAATACTCATTTTCCATATGTGGCATTCTCAAAGAACACTAACTTCAGTAAATGTAATGAATGCATTGTGTTGAAAGCACAGATGAAGACAACGACTACAAAAGAGCTGGAAGAAAAGGCACGAGCTAGACTGAAGAAACATAACAAGATTGTTATATGTGGAAGATATTGCTACTATGCCCACAAAATTATGTCAGAGCAGTATCCAAAGGAATACTTGAGCATTATCCATGATAAAATGGACAAAACAAAGACTTCAATCCCAAGATTACGTGTCAAATCAAAATCTGTTGCAGGAACAAACTTGGGTTTGTCCTTGATAGGTATGCTAACACATGGGCATAACAGAGGAGGTTTTGGTCATTTCTCCCTACCATTTGTACACATGGGATCAAAATTTACCATTACATCTCTTGCAAAGTGCTTGAGGGACCTTGAAGACCCACACCTTGATATGTATGTGATTTGCTTTATGAGAGTGGAAGTTCAAGAAACCCAATTTCAAATGCATTACTTCAAAACTCTATTTACTCAACATGTAGAGTGTACAAGGATGCTTTCCTATATTTAAATGGAAGCTCAAAAAATCAAAATCTTGATTTTAAACTTCTTCCTCCACATTTGTTGTTACAGTTGGACAATGCAACTAGTGATAATAAGAATCGTTATGTTTTCATGTTTCTATCACTATTAACTATGTTTGGTGTCTTCATCACTATTGAGGTTGGGTTCTTGCTTGTGGGGCACATCCATGAAGACATAGATGGAACCTATGGAAGAATGTATTCCAACTTGAAAAGTAAAAGATATACTTTCTTTATCTGAGGTGATGGATACATATCACACAATAGAAGAAAAATGAGTTTTTCTACCTAAACTTATTAACAAAGTGTATGAATTCAAAAAATTTCTTAATGGGTACATCAAGGAGGGGAAAAATGCACTAGTTGGACATATTAATGTCCAGTGCTTCCAATTTCTTGTACTCAATGATGTTCCAGTTATGAGGTATAAAGAATCCATTTGAGACATTGAGTGGTCTTAACCAATTGAGTTGTGGAATATAGATGATGAAGGTCAACCTATATTGTCCACAAGGAAGCCATCTTTCTTACGTCCCAAAGACAATGATGTTTATTTAAAAGAACTAAAAGAAGGAATAACACCATACATAAAAATGTGGAAAGAGACTATTGGCAATGAGAATTCACCAATTGTTACAGAGGAATTCAATAAAAAACTAGATTATTGGAAAAGAGTTCTTGATGCATTAGATGGAATCTACAATGACCATACACACTTGGATGAAAGTGATTCTTCTTCTGAAGATTTTTTTCCCAAGACGAGGAAAAATGTTAACGCTGATGGTAATGCACTCCATGCAATATCAAGTATTATGGATGAAGATTTTGATAATGTGACAGATGAACCAGTATATGTTGGACCCAAGTGCAACAAGACAAAGCCAACATTCGATCCTAGAATTGATGTTCAGAAAGGAAAGATGTTTCTTGTTATATCAGGAAATGAGGATGAAGGAGATATGATTTGGATGGAAAAATCCACCTCAGATATCTTCCAGGATGATGACAGCGAGACCCTTCATGTAAAGATTGATTGGCGGTAGGCTAGCTCAGGGAAATACAAGGGAAAGGTTTCAAAACAATATTGGGTACCAAATCTTGATGACACAGAACTTAGATCTATTCCGATTAATACCATAGTTTGGCATGGATGCCAAAGAAAGAAGATTCTAGGAAGACCAAGATAAATAAATGTGGTGTACAAGCTGTACTTGATATGCTTGAGAGGATATAAGGAGATTAGGTGGAGAAGATACATGAATGTAATTTTGCTTTTTGAATGACTTTTAGTATACATGAAGAAACATTTTTCAATGTTTGTAATATAATAAATACTCTTTCAAGCTACTTTTTGAGGAATTTTATATTATTTACTGCATATATGAAAATTTCACTTCAAGTTCAATGTTAATTCATGTGACGATACTTTATGCGAATTAGATAACACCATTCAAATTTTAACTTTTCAATTTGTTTTTTAGATCAACACAACATCTCACTATATCAAATGTGCATAATTATATTCATTAATGCATGTACAAAACTCTTACCTTATTTATTATTAGTTTTTGCTCACTCTCTTCAATACCACTTTGAGCTTTTCATTTTGTTCCCCTGATGATTGGTGGAGTGTCCACTCGAAACGTAGGGATGTTTCAATACATGCAATTTAATTGCACAAACTCTCTTTGTCATTATGATTAACTGTGGAAATATTCATCCTGAAGCTGTACTTGATCTGCTTAAGAAAAGATAAGGAGATTAGGTGGAGATGATTCATGAATGTAATTTTGCTTTTTGAATGACTAATTAATATACATGAAGAAAAAGTTGTCAATATTTGTAGTATATCAAATATTCTCTTCAAGCTACCTTTTGAGGAATTTTATATTATTTGCTACATATATGAAAATTTTGGTTCAACTTCAATGTTAATTCATGTGATGATACTTTATGCAAATGCACCTTAAAACATCTTATAGACTTGATTTGTGAATAAATGTAAGGCACTTGCAATAAGGTTTGAAGTGAGTTTTCCATATTATTCGTTATTATAGTTGATATAATTTTAATTGTACTACTATGTTGCATTCAATTCATAATTATATTTTGTCATGTATATTTTAAAGTGGTGCCAATTTTGTACTAGTATATTAACTTATACTCAATAAATACAGTACTAACATTTTGAGTGTGCAGGTTTTATCAGTTTGTCATTATTGTGATCAATTTTCTGGATTAAACTGTGTAAACGTTTTTCAAACCAACGTTTTGAGTGGACACTCCAGCCATGCTTGTTACAGGAACCACGAAAAACTCATTGTGGACTGAAAAGATTTCACATAACTTAATCCAGAAAATCATTCATTAAGTAATAACATCATGTTAGCTTTAATTCATGTTAGACATTATCATCAAATACATTGCATCATAAAGACAATTTAATCCATGTGAGATTTAATGCTCATCGTAATGTATTGCATGCAATATAAGTATTATGGATGGAGATTTTGATAATGTGATGGATGAATTGGTATATGTTGGACCCAAGTGCAACAAGCTAAAGCCAAGATTCAATTCTATGATTGAAGTTCATAAATGAAAGATGTTGCTAGTTAGATCATGAACTAAGGATGAAGGAGAGATGATTTGGATGGCAAAAACCATCTCATATATCTCCTAGAATGATGAAAGTGAGTCTATTCATGTAAAGGTTGATTGATGGAAGCCTTGTTCAAGGAAATTCAAGAAAAAATTTTGGAACAATATTGGCTACCAAACCTTGATGGCACATGACATAGATCTATTCCATTTAATACCATAGTTTGGGCATGGATGCAAAAGAAAGAAGATTCCAGGAAGACCACGATAAATAAATGTGGTGTACAAGTTGTAATTGATTTGCTTCACTGAATATAAGGAGATTAGATGGAGATGATATATGAATGCAATTTTCTCTTTGAACAAGTTATTAATATACAAGAAGAAACACTTTTCAATGTTTGTTGTATATCAAATATTCTCTTCAAGCCTTTTTTGAGGAATTTTATATTATTTACTAATATGAAAATTTTGGTTCAACTTCTATGTTAATTCATGTGATGGTACTTAATGTGAATTAGATAACACCATTCAATTTTTAACTTTTCAATTTATTTTTTATGTAAACTCAACATGTCATTATATCAAATGTGCATAATCATATTTAATAATGAACCTTAAAACATCTTCTAGAGTTCCTATGTGACTAAATGTAAGGCACTTGCAATTAGGTTTGAAGTGACTTTCCCCTATTATTTCTTATTATAATTGTTATAAATTTAATTGTTCTATTCTGTTGCATTCTAATAAATATCATATTTTCTTCTGTTGACTCTAAAGTGCTGCAAACTTTGTATTAGTGCAATATCTTATACTCAACAAAGACAAAGTAGTAAAATTTCCAGAGTAGGGGCTTTCACAGTTTGTCATCATTGTGAATGATTTTCTGGGTTAAGTTGTCATTGAGTTTTTCAAACCAATATTTCAAGTGGGCACTCCACGCATGATCGTCGGGGGAACAATGTAAAATTCATTATGGTTTGAAAAGTTTTCACATAGCTTAAACTCGAAAATCAATAGCCAAGTATTAACATTTAATGTCAATACTACAAAAGTTAATATTAATATGTTGTTAAATAACTTTATATTATGTAAGAAATTTCTTACACAAATTATTAATAATTCACTAAAATATTGGTGACTTTTTTTTAATACATAAATATAAATATTAATGATAATCAAAATATATCATTAAATACATTTATAGGTAATATTTCTCACACAATTCTATTATTCATAAAATCAACATTTATTAACTTAGTTTTTAATACACTACCACCACCAACAATAATAATAATAAACTAAATCTCTATTCTAATTCAAAAATTATTTTAATCATTACTACGATAAAACCTATTTTACTCTAAGTCATAAAATATTTTTTCTTGTACACAATCAAGTGGTGCCAACTTCCAAAAATAAAACATCATACTCAAAAAAGGCTTAGACTTACTATGGTAACTCAACCTAGACACATTAGTTAACATAATTTCAATTAAATGAAATTCCAAGATAATAATAGCAACAAACATTGATTATTAATGTCATTAAATAACTTTAATAATAATATGTAAAAAATCTTCTACAATCTATTTTTAGTGATATAATCATTGATCAACTTAACTTTTATTAGAAAATATAAATAATAGTAATCTGAATAAATTATATTTCTATTTTAATGTATAATTGATTTTGATCGTTAAAATAATAAACTTAACATAGTAACACTTAATATATAATAGTTTTTTTTGTCACTTGTAAAATGTTGCCAACATTCTAATATATTACAACATGATACTCAACACATACAATATTACTTGCTATGTTGGGAATTAAAATTGTTATAGTAACAAAAACATTTATATTATGTCATTAAATAGTTTTTAAATAGGTCATTCTAAAATTGTGCCAACCTTCCACTAGTATAGGAACTCAGCACCAACAATGTACTAGTTACCATATCAAATTATAATTCAATGGCTTAATCATAGTAACATATACAATATTAATGTCATTACATAAACTTAATCAACTTACCATTTAATACAAACTATAGATAATATTAATAGAAATTATGTAATGAATCAAATTCTAAGACTTTCATCATTTTAATTTGTCACAGAGGATTAGAAAGGTGTAATCTAGGTGTTAACACAGTCCCTCTCTCCTCATGTTGTAAAGGGTGCTAGCTCAATGGAAGAGCACCTGCATTACACGCAGGACGATGGTGGTTCGATTCCTCCGTGCCCTAACATAAATTAATAGATGATATAAAATCTTATTGATAATGTAAATATTGTAAGATATCTATATTTTCAATATAAATATGCTCTTTTCAATTAAACACATAGTTGAAATACTTCATAAATAAATAATGAACACTTGCAATAATTAGTTCAATTGGTTTTCCCCCTTTCCTCTTGTATATGAAAAAAATAAAACTGTACTGGACTAATGCTAATCTAGTTCATAATTGATTTTGATTGTTAAAATAATTAATATTAATAAATAAGGGAGGCTTTACTAACATCAATATCATTAAATAAATTTATAGGTAAGAAATTTCTCATGTTAATCTATTATTCATAAAGTAAACATTCACCAACTTAGTTTTTTATACACTACCACTACCAACAACAACAATAATAAATTATGTTGCCATTTTAATTCATAATTTATTTTAATCATTACAAGGGTAAAACTTAGACTTTAAAGTCATACAATATTTTCTCGTTTTGATTATAAGTGGTGCCAACTTCCAAAAATAAAACAACATACTCACCAAATACAAAAATAATTACTATGGCAATATTTATAATTGTTATAGTAACAAATACAATGTTGGTATTATGTCATAAAGTAATTTAATCAACTTAATATTAAATACAAACTATAAATAGTATTAATAGAAATTATGTAAGGATTCAAAGGCTATGACTTTCCTCATTTTGAAAGAACTCAATCTAGCAGAAGTTCTAAATTCTAGATCCACTAAATAATTACAAAATTAATGAAATATGTGTTTGAATGCATGATGTAATTTTGACAACAGTTCACAAAATAAATCATTTTAATTATAAAAACTAATGTAGGCACATAAAACTTGCAGTTCATTGATAAATCCATTATCGTTATGACATAAGAACTATGAAGTATGGCATCTCTTAGATTTATTTCCTAAGAATCTTTTAAGGTTACATGTAGTAAATATTTTTTATTATTATGAATTTTAGGGATGTTACATGTGGTATCAGAGCGAGTTTCCAAACACTAGGCACGATTGGCTCACTCGCATGCAAATAAAAAAACAAATATACAAATTTTATTTACATTTATTTCTGTACAAAAATATAAAATCTGTTTTGTAGGAAAATGGAAGATGTTGAAGCATTTAGTGAAAATAGGTCTCAGCACAACAATCCAGACAACATTTATGTAGAATTGAATAATCCAGAGTTATTACAAACAGTTAAGGACTTAAAAGATGAACTACAAACTGTAAAAATAGATAATGACAGAATTATGGAAATGAATTTGAATGTTAATAGGAAAAATGCATAACAAATGAAAAGATAAAGTAAATGTTTATGAAACTGATTCTGAAACAATGTCCTACAAACATAAAGGAAAGAAAGAAAAATATTATGATAGTGAATCTTCTTCAAAGGTTAATGCAAGGTCACGTAAGGGAAGGTATAACTACATAAGTGACAGTAGTGAAGGAGACCGTAAACCTAGGATGAGAAAGTACAAACCCTATGAAGAAATTTCTAGGGAATTAAACAAAATAAAGCCTCCCATGTTTAACATATAGGTAGAGAAAGGTGAAGAAGCTAAGGCTTGGTTGTCAAAAATGAATAAATATTTCCAGATTTATAACTATTCTGACAGACTAAAATCCCGGATGGATATTTACAATTTAACTGGGAAAGCTGACATTTGGTGGCAAGACATAAAAAGAGTAAAAAATAATAAGGAGAAGTACTTAACTTGGAGCATCTTTAAAAAGTATTTTAAAAGGAATTTTTTCTATGAACAGTACTACGAGGAAAGAGGTAAAGAATTATATGAATCAAAATTAGGTTCAATGTCAATGAAAGAGCAAAGTAGAAAAATTATAAGTCTGTTAAGATATGTACCTTACATAATTGATGAAAAGCCTAAAATAAAAAAATTCTTAAGTTGTCTTCCCACTAACTTCAAAGATAGGATTGAGTTTGATAACCCGAAGACTCTTGAGGAAGCTATGAGAAAAGTTGATTTCTGTTATGAACAGAGTAAGAAGAGAGAAAGTTTACCTAATTGGAAGAATAAGAAGACAAGTCACTTTGACCAGAAAAGAAAAGGGTTTAAGTCAAATAAGAGTTTTGGGAATAAATCTCAGAATTTCTCTAAGAATAACTATCAGAGAGAATTTTGAAAATAAAGTACCACAGAATACTATAGCACCAAAGGGCAAGGATATGCCTAACAACTTTGTTAAAAATAATGAACATAAGAAACCAGTGAAATGTTGGAAATGTCAAGGACCGCATTATGCCAAGTATTTCCCAAACATAAAAGGGAACTTCAACAATGTGAATACCATTCAGGAAGAAGAAATAGTTGGATATGTGGCAAAATAAATACCCAGAATAAATGCATCTTTGGAGAACCGACAGGCAGATCATCAGACTTCCATGGTGGAAGTGCAAGGTATGATACAAAACCAATCTATTTCCATCTTCATTGATCCATGTGGTGGTTTAAATTATATATCTCCTAGCATAGTGGAAAAGTGCAGTTTATCTTTAAAAAAGTTTGAAAAATCCTCGCTGGTCCAGTTAGCTACAAGAACTAAAAGAAAAGTGGTCAGTTATGTTGAAAATTGTAATTTACTTATGAGTCGGTTTGAAACTTTGGTCAAGTTAAATGTGTTACCATTAGGATCTCATGATTTCCAAATAGGAATGGATTGGATGGAAAAACACCAAGTGATTTTAAACTTTTTTTAGAAAACTTTTACTTGTTTAAATAATAAAGGAGAAAGAATTACAGTCACGGGAGTACCTAGGAAAATTTCTATTAGACAAATCTCAAACTTACAGATAAAAAAGGCAGTAAGAAAAGGCTCTAAATTCTTTGTTGCACACATAATAAATAATGAACAAATTGGTAAAGAAGATAAGCCAAGATTTGAGGATATTCCAATCCTACAAGATTTCTCGAATGTATTCCCGGAAGAAATTCCAGGATTACTCCCCAAGACAGATCTCGATTTTACAATCAAATTAGTACCAAGAGCGGTACCTAATTCGAAGGATCCCTATCAAATGAACATCTTGGAGATGAACGAATTACAATTACAATTACAAGAATTAATAGACAAAAACTACGTAAGACCAAGTGGGTGGAACACTTCATCTCATAATCGAATTGGCGTAGATGAATGGGGCGTTTGAGGTGAGGGTTTAGGGAGATCTTATGGCACTTGTGTTCCAAGTCTGGGCTGTGTAGGCTTGTGCGTGGGTGAGGAGGAAGGACGACCTGAATCTCTTGTGCTTATGCCAGTGGAAGCTAGAGACCCTCGAGGCCGGGAGCCTAGGGGCAGGGAAGTGGGGAGGGATAGTAGCAGGAACGATGGGGATGGGCCGAGCAAAAAGGATGGATCGGGAGGTTGTGTACCGAAGACCCTGTATATCTCGACCATCCAAGTCCAATCATAGGCAGTAAGAGGTAAGATCGAGCTGTGGAAGGAGAAATCCCTAATTGGGAGATTTGTGGAGATCTAGCCCAAGGAGATGGACCTGATTCGATGGATTCAAACTATTTGGAACCCTAAGGGCCACCATGATTTGCAATTAGGGGCTAAGGTTTTCTTCACCGTTATCTTTCTTAATCAGGAAGACAGGGATAGAATCCTGGAGGGAGAGCGATATTTATTTTTCTCGACTGGTTTATATCTCAAAACTTGGAACGAATGATTCAACCTGGGAACTGAAGATGTCACAATGGCCCCGATTTGGATCCACCTTTTTTCCCTTCCCAGTGAATATTGGG
Source organism: Pseudotsuga menziesii (assembly GCA_001517045.1). NCBI lineage: Eukaryota > Viridiplantae > Streptophyta > Pinopsida > Pinales > Pinaceae > Pseudotsuga > Pseudotsuga menziesii. The sequence continues at coordinate 27,524 of LPNX010215871.1, read as the reverse complement.
ATCTAGACACCCTAAAGGATATCGACAATACCCTAGGGGAATTTGTGAAGGTGGCCAAGTAAACCAGGTCCCAACAGTATACTACTGTTTCCTGCATCTGCATCTATCTGCATCTATCGAAGGAACTCCCAGAAGTGATTTTCCTGATATGGGAGGATGATGAATGGATACAACCTCTAGACTATGAACAACTACCTTTTTGTTTCCATCACTGCCATGATTATGGGCACCTAGGGAGGGACTTTCCTAATATGGTTAAGCAATCGACCAACCGTAATTAGTGGCAAGATAGCGAGACTGATTGGGAAGGATTTACCTAGGTAAAGAACAGAAGAAGAGACAAAGGAGGAGGCCCAAACAAAACCAAGAAAGGCCGGGTGGGTAAAGACCCCAAATCTGTTAATCCCTTTGAAGCACTGGAAGAGAAGGGAGGTGATGAAGGAACCTCTGAGAGCAAGGAAGACTAGGAGAAGCTATCTAAATAGATCACAGAGATGGAGAAGGAAGAGGAGCTTCAAGTCCCTATGGAGGGTATGGAGGAGAACGACGTGGAAGAAATGGAGCTGGGAGAGCTAGATCTGGATGCAATTGAAGCTGAATGTGGGAAGAAAGGAAAAGGCTATGTTTTCAAAAGGAAACTAGAGCTTCTCCAAGAGGAAATTATTATATCAGGAGCTCACTAGGACCTGGGAATTGAACCTAACCCACAAAAAGGAAGCAAGAGGAAAACCCCAGAAGACTAACTTCACAGAGGAAGGAAAACAAACAAACAACGTATAGCGAGGGTAGGTGTGAAGCTCATCGAATCAAGTCAGTACCCCACTATTCAGGAACCCTTTTTCGAGGTTAAAAGGGTTTGTCAATGAATATTATATCCTGGAATATAAGGGGTTGTAATCACCCCAGGAAATGGAAATCCCTATCTAGGAAAATAAAGCTAGAGAAACTAGATATTTTCTTTTCTTCAAGAAACGAAGTGCAATTCTAAATCTATAGAAAAAATTAGGGAGAAGATCTGGAAAGGGAGTGAATCTGTGGCTCTCGATGTGGACTGGATGGATGGTGGTTGTGCGATCCTATGGCACCCAAATGTTGTGGATCTCACGGAATGGAATGCCACTCAATTTGCACTAATCACAAACTTCTAGCACCAGAGCTCTAGTTCTAAAGGTTCGTTGATGAATATCTATGGCTCAAGTGCTTTCCCAAAGAAACAGGCCTTTTTAGATTTCTTGGGATGGGTTAAGGACCTGAATGAGATAGGAAACTGGGTAATAGGAGGTGACTTCAATATTATTACCAATCTTGGGGAAAATAAAGGTGGAAGCGATCCTTCAACAAGTTTCAGGAATCCTTCAACAACTTCTTGACCTAAATCCCAGTGGTGGATACGGAAACAGGGAATGGTTGGTTCACTTGGAACAACAAACATGGGGGCAAAAATCCGGTTGTCTTGTGTCTTGATAGACTCTTGGTATCTGAGAACATTGTACATGGTATGGGAGAAATTACAGCAGATGTTCTTCCTGCCACCAGTTTTGACTACTGGCCTGTATGCCTCAATTGGGATTGGTCAAACTCTACCTTGAGCAAACGTTTTAGATTTTATCAATTCTAGTTGTAGCATAAGGACTTTAAGGAGCTAGTCGCCCAGTGGTGGCTGGAGATGGCCCCCCCTATGGGAACAGTAATGTATTGTTTCTAGCAGAAACTCAAAATGCTAAAGGCCAAAATTCGTACGTGGAACAGGGAGGAGTTTGGAAATACATTTGAGGATAGAAAAAGGCTGTTAAGTGAAATTGAAATAATCAATAAAAATGGGATGGAGGAAGGGTGGGATGATAACATGAAGCTTCAGGAGAAGGATATTCTCTGTCAGCTAGACGCCAGGGAACGATAGGAAGGGGTTTTCTGGGAACAAAAGGATAGGGTAAAATGGCTCTAGGAGGGGGAAAGGAATACTAAATTTTTCCACAAGTCGGTCCTCCAAAACAAAAACAACTCAATAATTCACAAGCTCAAAAAGATGGATGGTAGTAGGGCAAAAACTCGGAGGGAAATAGAGAAGGATGTTTCTAAGCATTTCTCTAATATCCTTAACGAAGATGGAGGAGATAGAAGTAGAGCTATAAACATGATCACTAGCCTAATTCCTAGGTCAGTGACCAAAGAAAATAATGAAATGCTTGTCAAACCTATCTCTATGCAAGAGGTGGAGGAAGTCATCCACCAGATGGATCCTAGGAAAGCCCCGGGGCCATATGGTTTTACCTCGACCTTCTTCCACCACTTCTAGGGTTTAGTCAAGGAGGAGGTTTTGGAGATTGTGGAGGAATCTAGGAATAAGAGGGGAGTCCTCAAAGCTTTCAACGCAACTTTCATCACTTTGGTCCCTAAAGAGGTAGGTGCTGATAGGCCAAACAAATTTAGACCCATATCCCTATGCAATGTGATTTACAAGATTATCTCCAAGCTTATAGCTAACCGCTTGAAACCTCTCCTTCCTAGCCTTATAAGCCCAGAACAATCCGGGTTTGTGGAAGGAAGGCATATCTTGGATGGGGTCATCCTAGTCCACGAGATGCTTCATTCATAGATATTGTGAAGGCCTATGACAAACTTAGGTGGCAGTACATAAGCAAGAGGTTGGAGGCCTATGGTGTCGCATGCCCCAATTTTGCAAAATAATATTATCTTATTTGATTTTATTCCAAGACATTATGTTAAAGTATATGCTAAGTTGTAAATGATGACTTAGCAGAGTCAAGGATATTGAATGTAATTCTAAATATTTAATTATAAATAAATAAAAGTGGAGACAACAGCTTGGGAGAGCTGTTAAAAAATGTGTTACTGGTCAATTTGGTGGAGGAGACAGGGTGGAGAGCAAATAGACAAGTGGCAGCATCCTCAAACACTTCCAATGTTGCAGGTGGCAACCTCCCTACATTTGGGGTCATGATCCCCTAAGAAAGTGGGATCAGAGCAAGTGGCTGAATTAATGACAACTAACCCAAAAAGACCTAGGCAATCTAAATAAAAAATCCCATTGAAGAGAGCTGAGGCTGCTCATTCCAAGAAGAGAACCATTCAGGTGAATGTACTTCAAAGGATTTCATTGGGAAGGAAATTTTTGGAATGTGTTTGAGGGGTAAACTGCAAAAAGTGATCTAGTACATCTATTCAGCTGAAGGATCTTGCTGCTGAGTGCAGAGTTAGTACTGAGTCATTGGACTAGTATTTTATTGTTTGCTCTACTCGTTCTTAGCCAAGGAGACCAGGAATAGGCTCGGGGGTCTTGAGAAGTCACTGTTTGAGCACTCTCCAGGAGTTGGTAGGGAGGAACGACCTCCCAACGCTGTTGTCATTCAGCTTTAAACAGGTTCTACACTCTTTATTTACTGTGTTAAAAGTTTATATCTGAGAATGAACAAATAATGAATGATCTATATGTTTTGTAGTGAACTGTTAAAGCTTGAAATATTTTAGTTATTTGAATGTTGAATATGTATTTGAGGAAAAATAATCCTACCTGTGTTTTTCCCCGTCTGGAATAAACCAAACCATACTCTAGCACAGGTAGTATAGTTTAAAATAGATGAAGGATAGGAAAGAAATCTGAATGAATAGAGTTACTTATGTTTTTCAGAGTGTTGGAATCTTTTCTTTCTGTAGATAGTTGCTTCCAGGAAATAATATTAATCTACTTAGTTAAATTATTGTTTAAACCAGACTATGTATTAAGAATTCTAGAAAAAGAAATAGTCATATTACTTTACTAATAGCAATGTGTTCAAGTAGGTAAGTTGTTCTTTTACACAGTACTTTCTTTTACAAACTATACATCTAACCAGAAATAGAGGAAATAGAAATATCTCAATTATAATGCTTATGTATTTATGCTAAGTAAGGGTTTAAGTAGGGTTTTGTTAGTTTATATCTTTTACTAATATGAATAGATAACTTAACCTGCAACAATTCGAACCCTAGATAGAGTTTAAAAACATTTATATTTCTAAGGTCAAATTAATCTAAAGATAAAGAGTATCTTAATAAAGAACTTATTTAGCTCTCATAGTCTTCTTTTACTTTATAATCAAAACAACTAAGATACATTAGTAACCTATGCTTAAAGTATTATTAACAAGGAACTGTTCTTAAACTCTTACAGACAAATTATATGTAAAAGAGTAATGACAAAGTTAAAAATCCTCATTTCTTTTTATCAAGCTTACAGTAATAATCCTATTGATTAAACTAAACTATTATAGATTGTTCTCAATCTTTATTAATAAAGTATATGTGCAAATACAAACTTAATAAAATATAGTATTCATAGATAATATTATTAACACAAATAATATTATTATTAACATAAACAATATTATTGATTAACATAAACAATATTGTTTATAAATCAAAAGAAATTCTTTTTACAACTGGAGGAATATTTAAAGAAAGAACAAATATTATTTCCTTAAAAGCCTAACCTAGAATTCCTTGAGCCACTAAAATAATTTAAAGTTCTTCTGACAGTAATCAAACTTAACAAAATAACAATACAAAAATTATCATTATAAAAGATAATAGGGTAAAAACCCTAGCTCTTATTCTGATCAGAAAACTACCAGTATTCTTTTATATGCAAATCCATTACATTAGTAATCTATGATAAACATTATATTATTCTTTTAATATAAACATTTAAAGAAAATTTAATTCATTAACACAGAGATAAACATATAATTATATAACGGAGAACGAAATTAAGCTTAAGACAGACAGTATTAAAAATATTTACATTATATCAACAAGTTCGAAGATTGAATGTAAGCCAAAAACTTAAACAGAGTACAAAACCTCAACGAGGACCCAAGCACCCATATTCAGATATGGATTATATACAAGTATTAACAACTTATTACAAACCTGTAAGTTCATTACAAACTACGAGAGGAGCTTTACAAGTCACAGCTTAAAGTTGTAGTCACCTTGCGACAAGCAAGGGTTTTAACCAAACAAAAACCATAAAAATGAAGGACAGCAAACCAATACTAGGTGCAATGTAGCCGAAACCATCTCCAACTACAAGAGTCTGTATAAGTAGAGGAAACTCTATTTGAAACCGGAGTTTACCATGAGTGCTTCGTGGAACCATCTATATAGTGCAACGACCACCAACCTTGGATATGAGCCAAACCTGCATAACAAAGAACCAAAGATAATTAAAAATTTGAAAACCCTTGTGCAAAGTAAAACCATAAATATTAATAGCTGTTAGTTATTGTTGTTACTCACCTTAGCTAGAAGCAAAAACGATGGAGCCCCGAATGAATAGTAACACCACAACCACCATCAAGAAGAGTCGAACCCTCATTCTCGCTGAGGAAGAAGACGCTAGGGTTTGGAGTTTTTCACACTAACAGCAGATGGGGTAAGCCTAAGCAATGGCCGCAAGGAGTCTGCAAGCAATGGAGTCAAAATTGTCACTAGCTTACAAGCAGGAAAAACTAAACCCTACAACGAAGGGCATAGCAATAACATACATTTAGCTCAAAGCTTTTATCAATGGCAGACCACAACAAAGGATCATAAAGGAGTTTTCAAGCGGCCATAACGCCATACACAATGAAGGCAGTAAACTCTGCGCAAAGTAAAGAAATCACAGAGGAGGCGAGTAATGGAATCTAACTTAAGGGAGGAAGCCACGTTAAAAGCTAGCGCTAGAGCCACTGAAGCTGTCTACAACTCACGGCTGCCATGGGAGCCTACAGAGCAGCCCACAGAGCCAACGCAAATGTCGGAGACCGAATGAGCCAAGGTTAGGGTTGACAACTTTATAAGCAACCGATGCATGGCCAAGAAACTTCCACGTGGTCGCAAACAATTTTATCATGCTATGGGTCGACTTTCTATAGTCTCCTGCATTTTCATAATAACCATTTTTTATTCACCAATGATTTCATCAAAACTGCATCATAGTTTGCATGGATATCAATCATATAATAGTCGTTAAACACTTGGTGCATAGCTCGTGATTCGCATGGGTTTACAACATTATAATAATGGTTAAACATTAATATTTAGCTCACCGCTGGCGTGGAGTGCAACGTTATTATAACATTGACTTACCTTATAACATAAACCTTAGCCTTGTAACTCAAAGAAATACCCTATGTATATCATTAACCAATGTTATGTGATATCGCTAGTAAAAGCTAGTGAGGTTTTTTTTTTACGTTTGCATAGTATGTTATACTAATGAGTATTGTGGAAATACATTATAAAGTTATTTAAACATTATCATTAGTGATATGTATAGTATACATGTGAGCTTAAACCCTTTATAAATTGGTTACAACATTATGATAATAGTTGACTTAACACAATCATAACCTCACACCCTCGTGACCCAAAAGAAATTATATATATTTTTATGGGTAAGCATTGATACGAGATTGTATTAATAATCTCGTAAGAATCATGTTTTTCTATATTAAGTTTGCACTAATAATTGATTTATGGAGATATTAAAGGGTTATATAAACATTTATCATAATAATATGAATAACCCCTATATAGGTATTAACCTCTTTTTAATTGGTACAATTCATCAAAGTTTATATATAAAAAGATCATCTGTGGGATATAGGTTATGTAATATATCAATAACCAATAGTAGGTTATACTAATGAGTATTATATTAATGTTATCGTTAGTATATGCATAGTATATAAGTGAGTATTAACTCTTTTGAATATTTGCAAACCATTCAAGCTTATAGTAATATCATCCTTGTGAAATAGGGTGAATAACTAAGTTGTCATCAATAGTATTTTAAGATAAGTATGAAATCTTTGTCTTATAAATAGTTTAGTGAATAGTGTAAGAAGAACTATCTATTAGTTCCAATGCCTGTCATGATGGTGTAAATGATTACCCAACTTTCAACTCATGTAATGTGCATAGAATCGTTGGGTAGGATCTTAAGCATTATGCATTTATAACACTAATAAAACCTTTTATGACGATAAACAAATAGTTTATGCACGTTTTTAAATCTTAGAAACTAGCAAAGTTTTGATAACAAACTATGTAATAGAAAAGTGAAATGTAAGAACAGTTTTCCCATGATCTCTTTTACTTAATACAAATCGATGAGATCTTATTTTAAACGTTGTGGCAGTTTCTCATTACTGGGAGTATATTTTTACATTTTTACCAAATTACTAAGGTTAACATAAGAGGATAAAACTTGACTCGATAAAAAAAACATCAATCCTGGAAGTTGTTCTTAGACAAAACCAAATATAAGAAAAGTATCATGAAATTGCTAAGGTATGCATTTTTGCAAATAAAGAGTATCAAGAAGATAAAATAAACTGTTCAAAACCAAAGGAAGCAATATCGTCGCTACATGTTCTACAAGAAGAAATACAATCAACTAAACTTCGCTTACAATAGCAACAGAAGTAAATAAACTATGTTACCTTACGGAAGTAGGTTGAATTATAGCAGCTTATAATCTAAGCTTATTATTTGCAAGTAGAATTATTGCAGGATGTTTATGAATTTAAAGACGATACTCGGTCATTTATACCTGTAAACATGTAAGAACAAATAATCCATCTGCGTTAGCATAAATTCTAAGTAAGCCTCGGAATTCAAAGTCAGATTCCACCTACTGTCATAAATAGAACTCATCAGTAAACCAAATATAGAATTAATGCGCAAGATAAACTTAGGATTGTGTTAATAAGAAAACCGTTGAGATAACATAATCAAGTTTATGCAAATTAATCTATTAACTTCCTTTCCTTTTTCTAACAGTTAACTGATAATAAACTACAAACTCAGCATTTTATGTTATTTTCAAATTTTCAAATTTTTGTGAAAATTTGCGGTTTTGACATATGGCTTCTACCCTAGTGGGTGGAATGGGTGATGGGGCTGGTAACAACTCCTTTCTTCAATATCCTATTGAATGGCCCCCCTCCTAAAGTTTTCTTGGCCTCCAGGGGCATCAGGCAGGGGGATTCATTGTCCCTGTTTCTCTTCATTCTTATGGTTGAAGGGCTGAATCGCCTTATTCAATATCAAGCAAGGAATGGAGAATTAAGGGGGCTCAAGATCCATGCAGGTATGGACCCCCAGACTCATCAGCAATTCGTCGATGATACCATGCTCATGGGGCACCCTTCAATCCAAGAAGATCAAAGCTTCAAGAATAGTTTAAACCTTTTTGTTGTGGCCTAGGCCCTAGCTATCAACCCCAATAAGTCTCAGGCCTTCTTCTTGAACACTGCCCCAATTGTGCAGAGAAATATGATTTGGTTCCTCAGTTTCTCCTGAGGGGTGATTCCCTCAAAATATCTAGGGGTGGGAGACATGAAAAAAGCCTCGTGGAAAGAACTCCTTGATAGAATGAAGCAAAGGCTCTCCAGTGGGGATTTTAGACCTTTAAACCTTCCAAGTCGACTATTTCTGGTCAAATCCCTCCTTCGGGCGATGCCAATCTACCTTTTTTTATATTCTTTCATCTCCCAGGTCTGTTCTCGAGGAAATAAGGAGTTTTCAAAGGAATTTCATATTGGGGGGCAGGGAGGAAAAAGCCAAGTTTTCTCTGGTCAGCTGGGACGGCATCTACAAACCCAAGGAACAGAGAGATCTGGGGCTTATAGACCCTGATGTCATGGATGAATTTTAGGGGGGGAAAGTGTGGTGGAGATGGTCAAATTACTCAAACGAACCCTGGGCTAGGCTATGGCATATCAAGTACGCCAGAGACAAACCCAAAGACCAATTGGTACGTCTCAATGATGAACTCCCTGGCTCAGCTATTTGGCGGAAAGAAATAAGTGGGAGACGTTTGGTGCAAGACCATTGCTTCTGGTAGATAAGGAACGGAGAAAGTGCTAATTTATGGGAGGATTCCTGGAATCAGCAGCCAAAGCTAGGAAATGATCAGCAATGGATGCGGTTACGAGACAGAGGTCGGGAAGAAGGGAGAAGTAAGGTTAATCACTATTGGGGAGACCAAGACTTGGAAGGACGGGGACAGTGAAATTATCAGGTTTGGCCTAACCTCGACAATGTTGAGGACCTTAGATCGTCCCAGGAGGAACTCCAACAATGCTTTGTCAGGATTAGGAGAGAATCGGATATACTATGATAGGGCTATTCTAAGAAGGGGTCTTTTAGCATCAAGGAATCCTATAACATTAGGATCCACAGTAACGAGGAGGAGAATGGTCTCTGGAATAAAATTTGGTCCACTAACATGTGGCCTAAGGTGGCTACGTTCTCTTGGATTGTAGCCAAAGGATGAATTGTTACTAGAAAAAATCTCAAGAAATGGGGAATCCTGGGTCCTTCTCAGTGTCCTCTTTGTTGTCAGGAAGAGGAAACCATAGGTCACCTTCTGAAAAGTTGCACCTTCACGGCATCCATTTGGGACAGAGGGGCCTTAAATTTCAGAAGAAGTGATAGACGGAGAGGGCTCCTTGCTCAAACTCTAAAGGAATGGAACCCCAAGGCCTTCAAAAATCAAATCATCCGCACCCTGTGGGAGGCTTTTCTAGTTATGGATTTGTTGTGTATATGGAAAGAGAGGAATGGAAGGATCTTTAGGGACAGAAGGAATAATGTTGATGAATTATGGAAGAATCTGCAGGAGAACCTTCTATCCTCGATCCGAAGCAGTCAATGGGATGATGAGGATAAGATCATCCAAAGGGAGGAAATCCATGTTGCCGCAAACTAGGGAATAGATAAATCCCAGATGGATGGTCTTAGGTGCAGAGAGAAGATTTGTAAACCGGCCAGACCATTATTGTGGTCTCCTCCCCCATCCTAGGTTTTCAATCTTAATTTTGATGGAGCTTCGAGGGGCAACCTGGGTCCAACAAGCTATGGTGGTGTTTGTAAATATGTTAATGGAAAGGTGCTAGCGATTTATTTGGGATCCATTGGCTCTGACACTAACAACGTTGTGGAATTAGAAGGCCTGATTCGGGGTTTTGAATGCCTGAGAGATGGAGGATGGTTTCCTACAATAATCGAAGGTGATACCAGCATCCTAATCCATATGGAAAAGGGATTGGTAAATGGGAAGACCACAGAGAAAATTTCAGCCAGCTAGCACCTAGCAAGCCATCTAGATCACCTTAGACTCTTGCTTGGCATCCACCCGATGGTCTCCTTCAGCCACGTTTGACGCGATGCCAACAAGGCAGCAGATGTGATTGCAAACACTGGCCTGGATAGGGGGACAGGACATCGGAGGAGTCCTATGGAAGACTTCTGTAATGAATACTAGTCCCAGATCTGTCAATAGGTGGAAAATCGTGACTATGAGAGTAGACCTTAGGAGGTACGTGTTGAGGATAGAAATAATGCAGAGCACAGAGGGCGAGAGCAAGCCCGGGATATCATAGAGTTATGACACACGAGACCATGTGGCCTAAGGCCCCCAACAGATTAAGGGAGGCTTGGGAGGTCATGACCAAGTACGTCCTCATACGCGATGGGATGGGGAAAGCAGGTAGAGATCAGAGTAAAGATTTGTTCTTAAATTTCAAAAGGATGGAATTTAGTATTCTCAGTACGAAGGACATCAAGAGAATGATTGGGGTGATGTATGTAGGGTACATTTTGTCTTGGGAAATGATGTTTCCCTTCTCCATTTATCCAGGGCAAGATCCACCACCTTCCACTGTGTTTCGTTGTGATATTGTTATCCTATGTAATTTGGGGTTGGGGTCTGTGAGTGTTTAGAGGCAAGCATGCGGAGTGGGGTTTCTTCTTAGTGTAGCAAGAGGTGGAAGTCTAGGTGGCCTAGTGATCATGGCCCCCAAACAGTCCTTATGGCGTGAGAAGGGGCTAGGAGAGGCACCCGTTGATCCGAACGAAAAGGGCAAGGGGATCATTAGGAATAGGGAGGAGATACGCCATGCTTCACGTGCCCAACTGCATGCTCAGGAGGCTGCAAAATCCTATAAAGACCATGTGCCCCTATCCATCTGGTTGGAAATTGACAAGTTGGTTGGGAACCTGTAGGAATAGGTTAAGGCGATGCTCTCTGAGGACTTTCACAAGGAGGTTGCAGACTGGGATATTGACCCAGGAACCACAGCGGGTCATGCACCGGCATATGATCACATGCTAATGTTGTATTGGGTCAATATGTAGTTGGTCGGGAACTATTCTATTGCCCGAGAAGCAAAGCAGGAGGGCGACGAGGAGCCTATCAGAGCATGGAAAGATCACAGTGGTGAATGTCACCTGATGCATAGGAAGTTAGATATGGTGGCTTCTCATTTGGGTATCCATTTCTTCCTGGAGAATAGTATGCAATTGGAGCCTGCTAGACCTTGTGAGTGGATAACCGGTCATGAAAAGGTGCTCAGCACCAGTCCAACTGGCACATCTGTGGATCCTGGAAAGCAAAGCACGACGACTCGTGCGACCCCTACAATGGGCTCCATCCGGGGTATCCCTAGTCTTAAGAGGGTCTGATCTCTATTCACTTTGGTATTATGTTTTCTTTTCCTTTCTTCGACTGTGTGGTGGCATGTGGACTCTCGTCCCAATTGGTCCTTTTTTTTGTAATCACGAGGTTCTAGTTTGTAGCAGCCTTCTCCTATTCTTTTTGGGGGTTTTTGGGATTCTACCTATCCACATTGTAGGAATGATCCTGACTGGTGCCGAATCATGGTGCATTTCTCTGCCAATGGATTTGTCTTAATGTTCTCTTAGCTATGTAATTAAATCCTTCCCATGTAATACAATGTTTTTATTTACAAAAAAAAAACTATGTAAGACCAAGTGTATCCCCTCGGGGAGCATCGATCCCTTTTGTTAAAAAGAAATAAGGTACTTTACGTCTATGCATATACTACCATCAACTTAATAAAATGACAATTAACAATAGGTATCCTCTTACTCGCATTGATGATCTGTTTGATCAGATACGCAGAGAAACGATATTTAATAAAATAGACTTGAGATTTGGATATCATCAAGTCAGAATTAAAGATGAAGATATCTTTAAAACTGCTTTTAGAACTAGATATAGGCACTATGAGTTTGTGGTTATGCCCTTTGGGCTAACTAACGCTCCAGCAACCTTCATGTGCTTAATGAACAAAATACTTTAACAAATTTGTGGTCATCTTTATAGATGACATATTAATTTATTCTAAAACAAAAGAAGAACATGACAAACATTTGCAGATAATACAACAAGTATTAAGATAACATCAATTATATGCTAAGTTCAGTAAGTGCAAATTTTATAAAGCTAAGATACAATATCTAGGGCACGTAATATCCGAAGAAGGGATATCGGTAGACCCAGATAAGATAAAAGAAATAATTGATTGGCATGTCCTTAACGACGTAACTGATGTACGATCCTTTATGGGAATAACATGGTATTATAGAAAATTTATAGAAGGATTTTTGAAAATCACAAATCTTATAAGATCATTACAGAAAAAGGGAAAGAAATTTGTCCAAGATAAAAAATGAGAAGAAAGATTTAATAAATTAAAAGGATTATTAACCTGTGCACCCATTCTAAAAATAGTAAATTCAAACAAAGATTTCGTCGTATGCAATGATGCATTGAACGAAGGTTTGGGTGGAGTACTAACACAAGAAGGTCATGTAATTGCGTATGAATGAAAGAAGTTAAAAACTCACGTAAATAATTACACAACTTATGACTTAGATTTGGCTTCCATAATCCATGCTCTAAAAATGTGGCGCCATCACCTAATAGGTAAAATAATTTTGCTAATGTCTAATAACATAAGCCTAAAATATATGTTTGATCAACAAAATCTAAACGCAAGGCAAGCTAGATGGTTAGATTTCCTTACCGAGTGTGATTTTGAAATCAAACATATTAAAAGGAAAGAAAATAAAGTGGTTGATGCCTTAAGCAGAAATGCAGTAACAAGTTTTGTAGCTTCCATTAGCAGTTATAAAACTAAATTGGAGGATAATTTGGAAGAAGGAATAAAACTAGACTCAGAATACCAGAGTTTAAAAGAAAATGTAACTCAAAATGTATCTAAAAATATAAATACAGATTACAGTTTTAATGAAATAGGTCTAATGATGTATAAAAACATACTTTATGTGCCAAATATACCAGAAGTTAAACTGTTGATTTTGAATGAAGTACACAAAAGTCCTTATTCTAGACATCTAGAGTATCAAAAGATAATAACAATGTCAAGAAAAGAGTATTTCTGCCCTAATATGAAAAATGAAGTTGCTGAATTTTTAGCTAGGTGTATAGAATGTCAGCAATTTAAAGCTAAACATCAACACCCAGCAGGTCTTTTACAACCATTATCAATTCCAAACTAGAAATGGGAATTCATCCGTCTTGATTTTGTAACTCGCTTACTTAAAAACCATAAACAAAATGATTCAATAATGGTAGTTGTGGATCAACTCAGTAAGGCAACACACTTTATACCTGTTAAAACAACTTATAAAGTTGCTAACATTGTTGACATCTTTATGAAAGAAATCTTTCGTTTACATGGAATTCCAAAGGTTATAAATTTCTAACAAAGATCCTAAATTTACTAGATACTAAATTGAATTTCAGTACTGTTTATCATCCACAAATGGATGGAAAAATAGAAAGAGTCAATCACGTACTAGAAGATATGTTACGAATGTATGTTAGAGATTATCCCAAGAAGTGGGAAGATTATTTGCACTTAGTTTAATTTGCATATAATAACAATTATCAAGCTTCAACAAAGCTTAGTCCTTTTGAAATATTATATGTTAGAAAATGTAACACTCCTATTACATGGAGTAATCCAGCTGACCATTTGATGTTAGAACCTAACTTGTTAAAAGAACTAGAACTAACAATGAAACTGGTACAAAGAAATTTGAAAACTACTTAGGATAGACAAACTTAGTCATGTAGACCTTAAAATAAATCCGAAAGAATTCCAAGTGGGTGAATATAGTTTTTCTAAGGTAAAACCAAGAAAGAGCTCTTTTAAACTAGGGAGTTGTGCTAAATTAGCACCTAGGTATTGCGGACCATTCGAAATATTGGAAAAAGTGGGGCCAATGTCATATCAGCTCGCTTTTCCACCTAATCTTAGAATACATAATATCTTTCATGTTTATATATTGAAAAAATTAGTGATTCTTTACAGTCATGTAAACTTCCAGATCCATCAATTCATCGGTTATAAAGATATTGCATTCTATGAGAATGACATGGGTTCGATGTATCAGTTCTTTAGATCAGTATTGTATTGAGCCTCTCATTGAGGCCACCATTATGTAACAACATTTGTACATGATCAGCTCTTATGTTTGAGAGCCTTGATCGTGCTATTCTTTTGACATTGTTACGAGCATGGGTATGCCCTCCTCGTCCATATACATGTCACACTTTCTTTGTATCCCACCTATTGATGGGAACCATATTAATACAAAAACCAAATCCACCATGTCTCGAACGAGGAATAAATGCTTCTTCACAGGTCTCTCCACAATCCCCAGGATCCTATGATGTTAGTCAGCCATATGATGAGCTCCTTCCCTCACACATCAGGGGGGAATCTGTTAACACAAAAAATTGCCTTACTTTCTCTACAGGCCTACTCCACCTACATACATCTATTTCCTAACCCATTGTACCCCCACCCCCACATTTAACCTATGTTTCTCTCACAAAAGGCTAAAATAATTTTTTTTAAAGGCTTTAAAAACCACCAAAAGAGCCTAAATAGCTCGCAAAGGAGTTAAAAAGCTCACAAAGGGGCTTAAGCCTCCAAAAAGGAGATAAAAGCCCTAAAAGGAGCTAAAAACCTTAAAAGTGCCTAAAAACCCTGAAAGGAGCTAAAAATAAGAGAAAGTGGGCTTAAAACCCTAGGTAGGGCCCAAAACCCTAACTAGGGGCTTAAAACGTGAGAAAAGCTATAAAAGGAAGGGTGGGGGTCCCCATCACTCATGAATATTTTTCTGCCTACCGTTACTATAGTCGTGTGAGTGCCGTGAGAGACCTTTCCTCTTAAGCCATTCACCCCATTCACCTCATTTTCCCATTTTCCCATACCTTGGTATGTTGAGTTAGACTCCTCACCAACCTTTCCCATGGATAGGCATCTTCTTAGTTTGGGCATGGTGGCCCCCCTTCCAAAACGGATCTGAGGTATAATGGTTTTCATGTTTTTGTTATTTAGTTCATAGTTTAATTCTTAGTTTATTGCTAACAGTTTGTTACGGGTTTTTGTTTATCCATCGACCCTATACTTTCATCCTATAGACAGAAGGTAGGTGCTTTTGCACGTGGCTAGGCCTTTTTCCCAACCACAATCCCTAAACCTAGGATTCTCCTTCATGGTTCACATCAATCTCTTTCTCCTCTTTCATATGATTCCCTTTGTGACTATCACCATCAATACTAAAAGTATCTTTAAAGTCTTCTTATTGTTTTACATATACTGCACTTTCAAGAAAAACAGGAAATTTAACTTTTGGCATACTGTCAACTACTGGTGACATAGATCCCGTGCTACAAGGATCAATTTTCTGACGCTTCTCCTTTTTCGAAATACCTGGAGCTTGAACGAATTTTCCTTCTTTGAGACAAAATATAACCTTCCTTGAGTTAACAAGCCCATATATATGTCATCTGCATCTGCATCCTCGACATCATCACAATCATAATCTTCATCTCTTTCTACCTCTTCAAAATCCTCTATGTCCTTCTCAACTTCTGCTAAATCTGAAAACCCACTTTGAAAGAGTTGAATTTTCTCTAAATTTGAAAACCCACAGCCGCTGCATCACACAGATCTTTCCAGAAAGAGGGTTGAACACAGTATGTTGAGGGAGAAACTCTTTCAAAGAGGTTTGCATCTCTTGACAATGCAACAACTATTGATGCCTTAGGTGTCTTACTTGTTGAAATATCTTGAAGACCAGATTTATGAAAGTTCACAAGAGAAATATGGATAAGAAAAATGAAAGAAATCCTCATGTGACCAATTGGTAGTTTTTTCTCTTCGATGGGAAAAACACAAGGTTCAAATCTCTCTCCTCCCCTGTTAAAGTCAGTATTTGTACCATGTTGATGTGTAGTTGGGATTCATGTCTCCCCATAGATCCATCAAATGCATTCACATAGAGAATACTGTTAAAAAAGAACCCGTAATTAAACAATGCTTTGGAAATTGGCAAGAATAATACTATAACAATGCTCTCGCCACTCTAAAACCAAACATATACAATCATGTAGCATCCTCCATAATTATCTGAATCCTATATACAACTTATAAGATTGCTAGACCTTTACTTCCCTCTAAGGAAAGAATGTGAAAAGCCACATATTTAACTGTACCAGGTGCCAAGCGGTACTTGCATCTACGCAAA
This sequence comes from Pseudotsuga menziesii, assembly GCA_001517045.1. Classification (NCBI taxonomy): domain Eukaryota; kingdom Viridiplantae; phylum Streptophyta; class Pinopsida; order Pinales; family Pinaceae; genus Pseudotsuga; species Pseudotsuga menziesii. Next base: position 11,099 of record LPNX010215871.1, on the reverse strand, counting down.
TTTCCAAAGCATTTGCCTTGCATCATAGCAACATCATTAGCTGCTGCTGCACCTAACCGCAAAGTAGACACATCATCCACCCCTTCATGGCCCTGCACATTATAACAATCAACTCCCAGCTCAGTTTTCAAATAGACCAACTTAACCTCAAAAGAATTCCTTCTTCATAATAGTAACTTTAGCAACAGTTCTACACTAGAACTATCAACCAAAGAATCTTCAATACAAAATATAATCATACATCATGTCGAGCTTTCCAAATAAAATACAAAAGTTGCAACAAGATGTAAAAACTAATTTTACAGCATACTGATGTTGCATTTTGAAATGTTGTCTAAAACCTTCTTTAAATGTTCAGAACACATCTACAAATTTTATGAAGAAAGAAAACCTTAGGAGTTGTATCACACATAGAAAGGACAGTGAACTCTCAGACTGTGTTTGAATTGAAAAATCAATATAACCAGTTATCTAGTGTAAGTAAATGACAGAAAATCCAAACCTGCCAGCTAACCTGGTTGAACAATAAAGGCTTGGAAAAAAAATTGCAAAGTTGGTGAGCAGAGTACACTTAACAATGTATAGAATTTCCATTTCATTTCAAATGCCTTCTCATACATTCAAAATTCTGCCAGGGAAACGAAAGTATAAAATTTTCCAGAGCTAAGGCCTAAATAGCTATCTAACTGAAATCTATGATTTAGTTGTATAAAATGATTAAAAGCATTGATTAAATAAGCTCTTCATATGAATCATAGAAACCGGACTCACGAGTCAAACCCATGACTGACAGGCTTGACAAAACTCTCCGGTGAAATAGATTGTTCTGACTAGTCAACCCATAATGAACCACAAGTACTCTCACAGGTGAAACCATTGACCCACAAGTACTTGTGGGGTCACTGAAGGGTTCAACAAGTTTGACCTATGACTCAACAAAAATGCGCTAGAATAAAAAATTAAATATCTTATTTTAATATAAAAATTTGAATTGTTTTATTTCTTTTACTTGCCAAATTTTTCCCAAGTCGAGTCAAACTTTTGACTCTTTTTCCTCAGTGAGTTCTTTTTCCAAGTTGATTCTACTAACTTTGTTATGAGACACATAACCAGGAAATTATGACAAGGAAACATTATGCATATGAAAAAGAGAAGACACATCAACTCAAATATGTAGAAAAAGTCAAAAGAAGAGAGCTATATTGATTAATTTAAACAGTAGATATCAAGATGAATCATCTGCACAGTAAGTGTCCTAGAAGCATCATGAATTTTTTAAAGTTAATGTAATCAAATGATTCACCTCATTGTCATCCTGTATGCGCTCTTGTACATATTTGTAGTTCTTCCACTGGGACCCAAAACTTGCTGTTATGGCAAGTTGGCATAAACTTCAGGCCAAGTTAAGGGATTCAGATGTCGATGTCATTCACGTATGTCAAAGCCCCATGCAAATGCCTGGATCCAAATAAATGGCATTATGTTATAAACTTAAAGATTACTAAAGCATTTAGCAGTATATTGTATAGTTCCTACATGATAACAACAAACCAATTTCAGGAAAGATTATGATTACATCTTTAACAAGTTGTGGATGCCCCCCTCCAACAAGAGAAATGCTATTCTGGTTTGCTCCAAGCCCATTAGAAGTAGCTTGTGCCACATCTTCTATGTCTTTAACAATGTTTTTCAAGAGACTGATATGTATCTCTCCAAGTAATCTTGATTCCCGTGTATCAGGAAAATAGCTAATAAGCATTAAACAATTGTTACATGGTAGGTGGGTCTACATCTTCCTTGATGAAAATTGGAATGTAGCGAGAGCATCCAGTTGTAGAAGACTTCTTCACCTGCTTCAGCTCCAGACACTTCCAAGCATTTCATTGTCTAAATTTACACTACAAATGGATTCACTGTTGTAAAATAATTAAGGGTCCTCTAAATCCATCTGCAATGTTAAATTTTATTAAATTGTAAAACTTATTTTATGATTTAGTAAATTTAATGGAGCAAGCTAATCATGTAACATTCTTCCCTCAGCAAATTATTTGACAGAACCCTACAATGAATTTGCGATATTGACAATCAATTTGCGCATTTTAAAATTTTTTAAAATTGTCGATGGATTTAGAGACCCTCATTTTCATTAAACCACGTCCTTAGTGAAATTTCAATGATTTACAACTTCAATAATAGTAATATGTGTTATATTTTATATATGTTAATATATACTATTTTATATTTCATGCATAGAATGTTAATAGATACATATATTATTATACTATGTTAGTATTAAATAATATAATATAATATAATTCATATGTTAGTATTAAATAATATAATATAATATAAAAATAAATTAATATATTTTAAAAAATCAAATTCATATGGAGAAAAAGAAACTCAGGAATACAAAAATTGGGGGTTTCCTTTCAACAAAGACAAAGACCCTAGCAATGTAGACAAAAAACTTATACAAGTTTACTCAGCGGTTAAGAAAGAAACAAGAGCACAATAAAAAAAAATGGTAGCTGAAGAAAAGGTCATGACCGATTCTGCATCTACGTTCACCTTTGAAAAACCAAATTTTGACCTCAAAACCCTTGAATCTTAAACTACATATTTTGGGGAAATGAGCCAACAGAATTAAGTACCGTCACTTCCATGTGAGTTATGTTCGGGTATGGATTAGGCTAGGGTGTTTTTAGTAGTTTCCTACCTCCCTGATATTGTCATAATGGTGTGAGCGTGGATGCTCGCCCTCGTTAAGGCCATTATGGAGTGGGTGAAGTAATGTGGAGGCTCGAGGTCGAATTCCCTCGATAATTTGTAGCATAAATAATATGGTTTATGTGATTTAGAAAGGCAATGACTTATGATTACAATTCCATGTTTTTTTGTTTTTTTAAATTTTAATTAATATTCTACAATGTTTATGCACAGGGTCTCCATCCACAAAGGTGTATAGGGTGGTCTCTACCCACAAAAGTGGAATGACTTTGTTGGGAAAATTTGTAGTCCCAAAACCTATGGAAGATATTTTATCTTAGAATTGTGAATTATAACAATGAGATTAACTGACTAGCCTAGGGATATCTCAATTTCTTTTCTTTCTTAATCCTACAATAACTAATCAAAATGGGGAAATAGAGTTGCTTCTCTTTGAATTTTCCCTCTCAATGAGACAACCTTGATCAAAAGTAACTTTTTCCTTCCAAATTGTATTATCGTCTTAACCCACACATATTGGGGTTTATGGTACCAGATTTATTCCTACCAAGAGTGGCATTGTGAGTTCTACCAATTCTCTTCATTGTAGCCCTGCATAGATAGAGTAAATCCTTCATAAATAGAGTAACTGAAATAAAAAGGCCAACAACTTATTATTTGAATAATCTAATGTAAGGGTGTTATTTCCTAAATGTATACTCTTATAGGTGTTTCTAATGGCATTATTCTCTTCTTTCCTGAGATGTTACCTTATATTCTCTTAGTCGTTGTTCAAGCTAATTAGATTGGTGAGATTGTATTTGGAATCTTGCATTGATATATTTATTGTACAAGTGGGCATGGAAATTTTGGTAATCTAGTTGGTTTTTCTCTCTAGAACCCATCCACAATCAAGAATTCACAATAATATCCAATCAATTTTAGAGTAACCATTCATTTATGCTTACCAAAAGCAACATTATGAGTCTTTCTTACTATGCAATAAGATGGTTATTTATGCTACTATAATTTCTATCTATTTATGTGGCTAGGATTGTTACTTGGTATTGATTGAGTCACCATCAATACAATGAAGCTGGTAATGAGGGTTCATAGATATTTGTTCCAGTTACTATTGAAGACGAGATGCAAAAGGATAATTCACATAAAACTATTGAAGGTAGGATGGTGTGCCAAATATGAACCAAGATTATGATATATCTAGAAAACATGGGAATCCGATTATGTCCTCTAATGTATAATGTAAAGAACCATCCTAGTCCTTTCATCTATAGTTGTTGAAAATTTTACTTACCATTTGCAAGGAAAATCATATGGCTCATATGTTATTCTTTCTGTGTTAAGTCTTAGCCTCTTTATTAGATGAATATTTTGACAACTTCATGATGCTTTCTAACCAAGAACTCTAACTCTATCCAACAAGTGCATTGACTCTCCACAACTTTGAATTAAGTATCCAATTCATAGAAAACATTTTGACTCTCTCAACGACCCAGATGGACACCAGTGTCCACCTACCTATTCCACTGGCTCAAAACAATTGTCCATTGTGGCAGTTTCCTAGTTATTTTTCTATGCTTTTTTGGGTCCAAAACTTCTGGGGTCGTTTTGAGGCCCTAAACAACGTTTTTTTGGGCGAATCCTTGCATACCAATTCAACAAGCGTATTCCTTGGATAGATATTTCCAATGAGCTATCAAGCGCCCAAATTGGAGATCATCTGCAAAAGTTATGACCCCAGGAAGTTGATTGTTCAACTTACCACCTTGGGGCCACAAACTTTATGACAGTTCATCTTCTAGGGTTATGTTTTGGAATTTTGGGGTTCTCGCCCTCGTCCTTATTATAAATAGGCCCCTTTGGCCTCATTTTGTATTCATCTTTGCACGGATGAGCATAACAGTCACATCTCAGAGATAGTCACCACCATTTTGTCTATTGTATTACAGTCTATTCTATTTCCGCCATTTAATAGAATATGTGTTTATTGTATCTCTGTTATCTTTGTAAAATGTATGTGATTATGATTATGTATATGTTCTTTGATTTCATTCACACATAAATCCGGATAACTCATTTTCCTTGTTGGATGTAAAGAATCAATCTATATGCACATAAAAAAAGGGTATTATCTAAGTAGTAGTGGTGGGTGGATCAAGCAGGATTCAATGACTAGCCAAGATCAAAGATTCTTACCTCCCCACCTCATCAAGAAACCTTACCATAAAGAACTAGCGACATCAATATAGAAGGTGGAGGAGGGAAACATGTAGGTCACTATGCTAAGGAATGTTGAGGACATTTCATGATTTGAGGAGACTTTATGAGGCATCAACTATAACAAGAGTGTTAGGAGTGTTGGAAAGGAACAATCACTAATGAATCAGAAAAACCATTTGAAAAGTTGGAAAATATATTTTTCAATTAAAAAATATGTTTCCATAACTTTATAGAACATCAAGCAAAGTGAAATCTAAGTAAAAAACTCACTAATTACTGGGTACCTTGGTAGGTACTAATAACCCGATTCTTAATTATTTCGCTTCACATGCATTAGAATTATTCTAGAATTTAGATCTCAAATGTGTATAAACACAATATATACTATTTGAGAGGAGGACATATAACCATGCTTAAGCAATCTTGCACATTCGACTTCACGGTTTGTCAACAACAAAATATATGTTTCCAAACTCGTGCCTCCTCAAGTGATAATCATTATGGTTCCTTAATTATCTTTATTTCCTTAATTATAGCAATGACCAATGACATAAATTAGAGAGAAAGAACATAGTGAATAAGTTATATCACATTCTATATATTATAGATAATACCAACAAAAGAACGGAAATTGAAGATGAAATTGCACTAATATTATTTTATGATAATCATTAAATCATAAATCATAAATGGAGAGAATTCCTTCCTAGTGCTATATTAGGGTTATTATTAAACCTACAATTATAATTTATTCACATCTATTTTTATAATACACTTATATTATATGCATAAAGTAATTGATAATATTATATTATAGTTTGCTAGAGTGCCTGTGGCTTGTGGGGACTAGCCTATGGTCTAAGAAACTACAATATATGGGCAATTTAAGCCATCAAAATCACCTAGGGATTGCATCTGGCATGGGCCACACCAACCCTTAGTGTGATTGGATTTTAGGTGTCTCCTCCCATTAACATGGAGTTTTGAACCTTGGGACGCCTAACAAATAGAATCCTTAGAAACCCTTCGTGCTGGTGAAACTTCTCTCATACACACACATATCAACCTTGTCCAACATTACATGTATAATGATCCAATTATGTAATATTTATTATTCTCAACTTTAAAAGATGTCCATCTTTTGTTTGTTCTACAAAATTTAGCATATTTTTTATGCATAAATAAATCGATGCTCTAATAATTCTTAAATCTTGCAATTAATTGTAACTATATGCTATAAAATGACAAACACAATAAACTTAAATCCGATATTATAATTACACATAAATATATATTTATGATATATAAACAATAAATAAATAAAATTGTTAAATTTTATATAAAAAACACTAATCTATAATCAAAAGACACCAACATGTTTGAATAAACATGCATTTACAAGGTATATGCAATA
>LPNX010215856.1:464810-541726 GCA_001517045.1 Pseudotsuga menziesii | reverse complement strand
CCATCCGTTTAGGGGTGATAACCTGAACTCATCTTCAGTTTGGTGCCAGTGTGGTGAAAGAGTTCTGTCCAAAAATGACTGGTGAAAGTCGCATCACGATCCTAGACAATGGAAGAAGGCATTCCATGAAGACGAAATATATGGTCTAGAAAAATTTGAGCAACGGAAGAGGCTGTATAGGGATGGCTGAGAGCACAAAAATGACTATATTTGGAGAGGCGATCAACCACAACCAAAATCACAGTCTTCCCTCCATATTTAGGGAGCCCTTCAATGAAATCCATAGAAATATCGGTCCATATCCGGGTAGGTATGGGCAAGGGCTCGAGCAATCCCGGAAGGGGTGTTGTTTCACCCTTATTGCGCTGGCAAGTATCACATTCAGCCACCATCTGTTGAATTGTCCTTTTCATGCCCTGCCAAAAGAAGTTGTGCCGTGCCCGTTCATACGTTTTGAGAAAACTAGAGTGCCCCGCTGACGGAGAAGCATGGAGTTCATAGAAGATAGCTTGTTGAAGAGCGGTGTTCTGGGGAAGCACCAGACGACCCTTGTATCTCAGTGAAGCACCATCCCAAGAGTAATGTGGGACAGTAGAAGGCTTGTTGTTCAAGCGTTGGATGATGTGAGATAATGAATAGTCATTGACATAATCCTGTTGAACCGATTGCAACCAATTTGGAACAGGCATAGAAATAGCGGAAAGAGAACCTTGGTCATCAAATGTGCGAGAAAGGGCATCCGCCACAATATTGTCCTTACCCTTCTTATAAGTGATCTCATAGTCATAACCCATGAGTTTGCTAACCCATTTCTGTTGTGCTGGGGAGGATACACGCTGTTCTAGGAAATATTTCAGACTCTGGTGATCAGTCTTGATGCAGAAATGATTCCCTAAGAGGTAGGGTCGCCACTTTAGTACTGCATGCAAAATAGCCATCATTTCCTTCTCATATGTAGAGGCAGCTAAATTCTTACCAGAAAGGGCTTTGCTGGTGAACGCAATGGGGTGTTCATCTTGAAGGAGAACAGCACCAAGTCCATTGCCGCAAGTATCACTCTCAATAGTGAAGGGCTTGGAAAAATCAGGCATAGCTAGAACAGGTGTAGTACACATAGCTTGTTTAAGCTTGTCAAATGCACACTCAGTGACATGTGTCCATGTAAAAGCATCCTTTTTCAATAGAGCAGTTAATGGAGCTGCAAGCTTCCCATAATCCTTGACAAACTTGCGGTAGTAGCTAGTCAACCCCAAAAAACCACGAATGCTCTTGAGTGTCTTAGGAGGCGGCCAATTGTTCATGGCAGCGATTTTGGAAGGATCCACACGAACCCTTTGTGCTGAGATAATGTGCCCGAGATACTCAAATTCCTTTTGGCCAAAAACACATTTAGACTTTTTGGCATGGAGATGATGGTCAGAGAAAAGTTGCATGACAAGAGCCAGATGCTGGAGATGTTCAGCCCATATTTTACTGTAGATGAGGATATCATCAAAAAATACTAGAATAAATTTCATAAATAGGGTCGGAAGATTTGATTCATCAAGGCTTGGAATGTGGAAGGAGCATTAGTGAGACCAAAGGGCATGACCAAAAACTCATAGTGGCCATCATGTGTGCAGAAAGCTGTTTTAGGGATATCATCCTCATGAACCCGAATTTGATGATACCCAGAGCGAAGATCCAACTTGGAGAAAAATTGAGCACCATGAAGCTCATCAAGGAGCTCATCAACAACAGGAATTGGAAACTTATCCTTGATGGTGAGGTGATTAAGTGCTCGGAAGTCAATGCAGAGGCGCCATGACCCATCTTTTTTGCGGACAAGAAGAACTGGTGAATAAAAGGAACTTGTGCTTGGGCGAATAATACCTTGCTTCAGTAAGTCCCTAACGAGGAGTTCAATCTCTGTTTTTTGGTGAAATGGGTAGCGATAGGGCCTGATGTTGGGAGGAATGCTGCCAGGAAGGAGCTGAATACGATGGTCCTCTGGTCTTGAAGGTGGAAGTCCCATTGGTTCAGCAAAAACACCTGTATATCGATCCAGAATTTGTTGGAGATCCAAAGGAGTAGTGGGGGTCGCTGATGGTTGCATTTGAATGGAATGGAGCTGAGCGATGATACCATGGGAACTCTTCTTAAGGATTTTTTCCATGCGATGTGAACTGATGATGCTGAGAGAACCTGGTTGTAAGCCTTTCAATGTGTGCTTGTGTTTATCGGGGGAGAACTGCATCCAAAGTTCAGCAAAATCCCATAATATGGGGCCAAGTGTGCGTAGCCATTGAGCGCCCAAAACCACATCACATCTGCCTAAGGGCAAGGCAAACATGTCAGAGCAGAGGTTATAATCTCCCATAGAGATACGTACATCACGACACTTCCCTTTGCAAGGTAAGGTGCCCCCATTAGCAACCATGACTTCAAAGTTGGAGTAAGGATGGATAAAACAATCAGCTTGTTTGGCGATCCGAGGGTCAATGAAATTATGAGTGCTGCCAGAATCAACGAGTATTGTAAGAGGAAGATTCTTGAAGTAACCGCGTACCCGCATTGTTTGGGGGGCAGTGACTCCAGCTAAAGCATGGAGGGATAACTTGGGCTGGTCGTCCTGAGATGGAGGGTCAGTAGGCGACTCCTGAGTGTCAACCGGAGCATCCATTACATCGGCAACTTCTTCACCAATTTCAGAGGCAGGTGGAGAATCCACATCCAAGAGATAGATCTTTTGTTGAACACATCGATGGCCCCGACTGAATTTCTCATCACAATTATAACAAAGCCCTTTTTCTCTGCGTGCCTGCATATCTGTTTTAGACAAATGCTTGATTGGAGATGAGCGAGGACCTGGCGGAATGGGAGGTCGCTGAGAACCCATATTGCGGAAGGGAACAAAAGAGGATTTGGAGCACTATTGGGCTGCCATCTTGTGTTTTGCCAACTTAGCTAACCCCAGGGCTTCCATCATTGTGTTGGGACTGAACATTTTGACCTCAGAGCAAATTGCATCCTTTAGACCACTGATAAAACAACTCCGGTAGAAGTCATCAGGTAATCCTTCCGTGTGATTAGCTAGTTTCTCAAATTCAGTTTGATACTCTTTCACAGTGCCAGTTTGGTGAAGTTTAGTGAGAGCTCCTGTGAAGTCATCAAAAGCACTCGGACCAAATCAGTGCAAAAGGAGCTGGCAAAAAGTAGGCCATTTTGGCTCTTCATGAGCCTTGACGTACCAACGATACCATTGAAGAGCTTCCTGTTCCAAATGAAAGGAGGCAAGTGGAACTTGGTGGACATCAAAAGTATTATGAAGGCTGAAATACTGTTATGCACGATAGATCCATCCAGTCGGATCAGTACCATTGAAGCGCAGAAAATCTAGCTTCGGACCGCGAAAATTGCTGGAAGAAGAGAACGCATTGGTTGATGAAGACTCAGACTGTCGTCTGGTGTTCATAGCTGAATGCTCAAGATGGAGACCGAGAAATTTTTCATCCAGTTCTTGGAGTTTGGCTTGGATGGCTGCAAGTGCTTCCTCCATGATTTTTGCTCCTGTGCGGGTGACAACCATAAGCAGGAGATTTTTCAGGAAGGGATCTGCAATGGCGCGAAAGTGATTGGCAACAGGTGGATCTGCAATGGCGCGGAACTGACCGGCAACAGTTCTGGACAGCAGAAATCTGCAATTGTGCAACTGAAAATAGATATGGACCCCAGGTATGTGCGGCTTCCTATCGGTTCAAGGGATTCACTCGGCCACCAATGCTGTTTGATGGCTTGCGTATTGGGGCAGTAACCCTCACTCCACGGCTCAGGTAAAACTGATAACCGCTTGGCCACAAACGACAGCTCTTGGTTTACCTCACAGGTGGGAACTAGTCAATCAGGTAGGGGTCGTTGCCCTTTTCGCTGGCAGGTCCTCTCAATGGGCCAGCTACTTTGGGGTTCCTGTGGTACTCCTCATAGTGAGTTTTACGGCTTATGCCCAAGTACTTTCCACAGTTAAGCAGAGAGGGATTATTCCCAGATCCGAACCTGCAACAGAAAAAATTTGGGCAGAAATTCCACCCAATGTTCAAAAACCAGATCTATATTGCTCAGAATCGCTATTATAGCATGTTTCCGGAACTGGAACAACCACTCTGCTTCTACCCATGAAATCGGAATAGAAATCTGGGCACTCGGTCAGAATATTTTCGCGCCGTAATTTCCGCGGCCGTCACCGAAATTCTGAAAAATTGCGGATTTTAAATCCGTGATATCTCCACTTTTAGAACTCCAAATGAGATGATTGTTTTTTTGAAACTATGTATTTTTGAAAGAGGAATTCAGATATGCAATCTATTTCTTCTGATTTTGTGCAGAAAGTTTCAGAAATTGATCTGAAAGTCGCCACCCAAAAAAAAAAAATTTCCCACATGTGCCAAGGAAAGTGCTCTGATACCAGATGTGAGGAACCTGCAGCAAACAAGTAATAAAAACACACGATATAGTAGCAGAACTCAAAATCACTTTTATATTAATCGCAAGCCACTTCGAGGGGGCAACCTCCTTTGAGCAAGATCAATACAAAATAACTTCACGGTGCCTTCCTTGGCCTCAACACACACTTATATACTAAAAATAGGCGCCAATACCATGGGTCAAAACCATGGGCCAATATAAACTATGGGCACCAATACTATGGGTCAAAACCATGGGCCAATGTAAACTATGGATCAACAAATACTACAGGCGGCTTACAAAGCATATGCGCCTCACAACAATAACACAAACTATGGATCAACAATTACTATGGGACGACTTACAAAGCATATGCGTCCAACAACAATATACTAACATAGTAAAGAGAAGGATTGACATGGGTTCCTAACAATCCCAGATGTGGAGTGATGAAGGATCCCAAATGGAAGACCAACCACCCAATTAGCATAGTCCAATGATACAACTCTGCATATAACTGCAAATACATATAGCAGTCCCGGATACATAAGAGTACAATGGCCATGAATGGGCATGATACAAGATATCACATAAGTGGTCATCACCACGTACAATACACATAGATCAGAATCTCCATGATGAAGATATACAAAGGATCATGATCTCCATAATGGCTGAAGATATATAATGGATCAAGATCTCCATAATAGCTGGAAATGTCTGACATATACTGGAATCAAGTCAAGAGAGCTGAAATCTCATGAACACTGGCACAATCAAGGAGATATCATATAAGAGATGCCACCAATCTGGAAGGTCTTCTACACAAATTGCTATGAGTACATGTCTTACTATGTGAATAGAGGTGTCGAGGTCGAACATAGTAGTCCATCGTTTGATTACCGGTCATTGATGTATATCGTTAACAGACGCGAGATCACCCACCGATAATGAAAATGGGAATCAAGGTACTAGAGTGCAAACTAACAAGTGTGAATAAATGTGTTGAGGTCGAACACTTGAGAGGATCCATTGATTAGGGGACATTGATGTATTCCCAAAGACTGTCGATGGCGAGAGAACCTGCCATTGATGACTGCAAGTCTCAAGGCACTCAAAAATGACTCTAGATTTCAATCCCAAAATAAATGATCTAGAGTCGATGGGATGAAATCCGCTGGAATGAGGGCATTAAGGCATCCCCCATCATCCAACACGAGGTACTCAGTAAAGCTGTATAATGTGGAAGGACTCAATCATAAGGTGCACGAACCAGTAACTGTACCGGGAATGGCCGACATGCAAAATCAAGATAATTGAGGAATGGCCGACTCAGGTTTCAACTTCCTTCGAACAAGAGCATAACAGTGAATGGTGACTGAATAAAGGCAGCATAGACTCGATATAAAACTGGACATCTTTGCGACACAGGAGGCATTGACAGAGGCTCGATGGGGACTGGAAGCTTAACCAGTCGACGGAGATAAACTCAGATAAATGAGTACAGCTCCTAAAGTCAAACTATAAACCCAACCAATCGATGTGATATACAATGCTCTGTTCGAAAGCGACACGACTCAACAGCTGCCAAAGATAACATCTTTCCTTGTCCGGCTTTTTGGTTTTTTGATTTTTTTGTACCTTTTCAAATATTTAAAAAGCTTGAAAAAGAATAAAATTGCTTTATAGTTACAGACTAGGAGGAGACGAGTGTCATAGGGGCAAACAAACTAGTTCTAAGCAGTGGAACATACCTATGTTCAATGCAAGGATACATGTGTAGGATAGCGACACTCGGGGAAAAATCCCCTCCTGGTAAAAATAGGGAATCAAGCTGCAAAGGATATATAAAATGGCTCTGCATGGCTAGACATGAGACAAGCTCGGGCTATATGGCTGAAACTCGATGTCAGAAAAGCCAACATAAAGCTCAATAAGGCAGACAAAGCTCATGATAATGCAATTACAACTTGACATAAGGGATTCCTGAGGGAAATAGGCTAGCAAAATATCAAGAGGAGTATGAGGCTCTTACGAAATGTCATGGCAATACTATACAATGGACTTCTACACCCTAAGGGATAAAATGTCAGCATGGGCACCAAATGAAAATAAGGCGCTAACTAGGGTACCCATGTAAGGTCAAGCTCTACCACTCATATCATGCCACTTCTAAAACAACAAGAAGGTTCTGTGACATAATAGAGTGGGTTTGTACCAAAGGCTATAATGAAATGGTCACAAGGTCATGCAAAATGCAAATGGTGATGAAACCTAACATATATGCTAGTTTAGACATGATACCTGAGATCGACACAAATGGGTCAATCTAACGGTTGAAACGACACTCAAAAAGGTCTCTTACATCATAAATTAGTCCAAAAACGGTCCAAAAGGATTAGAAATGGTCCAAACTATAGGAAAGGGGGTAAAAATTTTCAAAAATTTGAAAAATTTCTATAAATAGTAAAAAATTCAAAACATTATAAAACATTTGAAATTTTTACCCATTTGAGCTCATATTTTCAACAACAAATTCCAAGAGATCCAGCTGGCGGAATCCACTACCGTTTCTTCCAGGTACTTACCCATGCTCTACTCTTCCATTTTGATGCAATTTTTGTCAAATTCCATGGTGTTTTTGGATTTCTAGGCCAATACAAAATAGGCGCTGCGGCCCATGCAAAAATCGATGGTTTTTCTGTGTATAGGGTTGCATATACGCAGAAAATTCCCTCATAGTCACGTACATATGCGGCTGTTTGGCAAACAGTCGCGTATGCGGCCGCGCATAAGGTTTTTTAAGTGTTCTAATGGGTAAATTTTCAATTTTTGTGCAAGATGGTCCTAGAATGGAGAGAACGTGAACATGGTGATGTAGAAGAGGTAGTAAGGGCCAATCTAATGGCTCAACAAGTGCTACATGCATGTGGGCTCTACAAATTTTGGTGTCTTGGTGGGTTAAGGGCCAAACTAGGACTATTGTAGATGCTGGTGGATTACTAGGATATAGACTCAGAGTCATTCCATATAGATGGGATGTCCCTCACCATAGAGGTGGAGGACATATAATTTATTACTGGACTTTCTCGACGGGGGGAAGTAGTGAACCTATGTTCTCGCGGGCCCGGAGGTGGCCTGACTATAGATGAGTACATTGCAGTGTATTGCTATCCGGACACGGAGAAGGTGGGGAGTCAGATCCCAACTAACTCCATACAGGTGCTGGGCCTAAAGGCCATCCTACTGACACTGGGCAGGATAGAAGGCTTGGGTTCACTCCACCAGGCCTTGCGGCCTCTGATGTTCTATGCAGTGGAGTGCATGAGACCCACGGTATATGATTGGAGCACTGCACTACTGGGCAACATGAAACACCAGCTCAGTGAGTGTAAGATGGGCAGAGTGCGAAACTTTAGTTTCAGCAGCATACTGAGCACATTTTTCTTCGAGCGTGTTCCAGGATTGAGCCCCAAAGTTGACGTTCCTCTACACGGGGTTCGAGATCTAGCCCAACGGCGTTGGGTGGATGCGATGCGTAGACTGGGTGGAGGTAGGGTGTCCAACCCCTATCCAGCTGATTTCTTTCCATGGTGGCAATGACAAATAGTTGCCATCGATGACTACCCCTATGTAGGGATAGATTTTCGGGGGGACCCAGACATGCCACTACCTTTAGGATCGGCATACGGTGACATAGGTAACGAATCTTGACCCTCTCTTTAAATTTTTGAGTTATTTAATTTTTTTGTGTTTTCTGATTATATGGAATCAAAAGAGATGCTTTTGGGTGACAATACATAGTGACATCTACCATATGCATGTAGATGTGGGACCACGATGGCCTGAAGGCTTCCCTTGTCATAGATGGAGGGGAAGAGGAGACGATATCACGGGTGTGGATGCGGAGCGGACGCTCCAAAGCATTCATACCAACTTTGTGAGGCTGACACATAGAGTTCCCATGGTGCAAGTCGAGGACTTGCCTGAGGCCATGCAATGCTAGGTGGTGGGTGTACCACGAGCATGGGTGCGATTATTTCGACGGCTAGCTAGAGCCGTAGTGACATTCCATGATCACAACCACCCTCCTCCTCCACAGGCTTAGATACCTGGGAGTGATACATTATGTATTACCGTGTATTATATTTTGGTGGCTCAAGAGCCCCATTTTTGTATCATGACACTATGTATTACCACATTTTGGATGTTTATAAAAACTTTTATGATGACCGGTTTATTTATTTACATGTGTAAAAATTTGTGTTTGTGATGAATTTATTCTGTATGAAACAAATGCCAATCTAACACGTAGTTAGCATATGAGTCAGGAACTTGATTATTAATTCTTGGAATATGTATGTATGTTATGTTGTCAAATTGTCGTTCTAATAATCTCACACGTAAGAATATTCTTAATAACGTCGGATCTCTAACATGGTACAAACCATTAAGTTGTGACACTACTAACTCCGAATCAAGACGTACCTCAAGAGAGAGAACGCCATGTAAAATGACATCCCGTAGAAGCTCAATAATAGCACTACATTCAGCAACATTGTTTGAAGATGGCCATAAACGTACGCCTCCTGAAGACAATACCTGACCCATATGAGTATGAATCACCCAAGCAGTAGAGGCTGAGTGTTGAGTGTGATGGCTCGCACCATCCGTGAATCCTACGTAGGTGGAATATTCCATTGACATCTGCCAAAATAAACGGAAACTAATCACAAACCCGATCACTATAAGAAAAAGACCTACCTATGCAAAACTGTACAATAATATACAATAACCTGCCTTGGCTGAAAATCATGCATAGTACTTTTTGAGATAGAGCCCATTCCTAGGCTCTGCCAAGGCCGTTCCCTCATAATCCACTAACTCATAAGCGCCCTTCTCTAACACATGTTTGACGACGTAAGGACCACACCACATGGGGTTAAACTTTCTTGCCCCCAAGGGTTATTTCAGTTGATCCCACAAAAGGACCAAGTCTCCCTCACTAAACCTCCTTGGATGGACAAACTTATTGTACTGAACCTTTACGCGATGCTTATTTACTTCAAGAGCCACCAAGGCATCTCGGCGCTGCTCATCAAGTTGCTCAAGGTGGACCAAACGCTCCTCCAATGGTGAAGTGTCTGGTAAGATCTCTATGGCTAGCTTCAAAGAAGGAATCTCGCATTCAATCGGTAATACCGACTCCACTCCATGTACAAGTTGATATGGAGAAAAACCCGTGGCAGTCTTAACAGCAGGATATAACATAATGTGCAAATTATTCTTGCTTTGTGCGATGGTTCCTTGGAGAATGGATTTGAGTAATTTGTTCACTGCTTCTACCTGTCCATTCACTTGAGGGTAGTAAGAGGAGGAATGCTCTTGTTTGTACCCTAACTTTGATGCCAACTTTTCCATCATACGATTCTGAAAGTGCGAGCCATGGTCAGTGACAAGCTCTTTCGGAATCCTGAACTGAGTAATAATCTGGTTGAAAATGAAGTGTGCGGCTGTCTCACCGTCGGATTTAACTATAGGCATAGTATCAACCCATTTCGTGAAGTAATCAACAACCACTATGATATGATGATGCCCCCCAGCTGAAGCTAGGTTGCAATACATAAAATCAAGCCCCCGCTCAGTGAAGGGGCCGGCGGTGATGATGGGATGTAATGGGGTAGCTTTCAAGCACATATTACATGCAAACACCTGGCAAGGGTGGCACCTCTTGACCGCATCTACACAATCCTTAAAGATCTACGACCATAAATAACCCACTCTTAAGATTTTTTGGGCTGTAGAAAGCCCAGATAAATGACCACCACACACCCCTCCATGGAAATCATTCAGCACTACCTCAGCCTCCTCATGAGTTAAACAATGTTGTAAAATGGAGTCTATCCCATGGCGGTACAAAGTGTTATCCACTATGAGGTAATTCTTAGACACGTGACGTAATCGTCGTTGTTCATCCCGTGAGAGGTGACTAGGGACATTCAATGTTTGTAAATATATAATGATATCTCCATACCATGGGTTTAAAGTTGAGATTAAGAAGAGGTGTTCATCAATAAACATATCTTCACAAACCAACTCCTCGCCCTCGCTTGGGAAATTCGATATAAGCTCTGCAAAAATTAACGATTTCTTCGATTTTGCCGAAACAAACTCGAGATCAAATTCTTGTAGGATGACAATCCACTTATTATATTTTCCCCCAATCATCCTTCAAGTGAGGAAGAATTGAAATGGATTGACATGGGATACCACCAAGGTCTGGCAAAGGAGAATATAATGTCTCAACCGTTGAACCGCATGTACGGTAGCTAAAGCAAGCTTCTCAACATGAGAATAATGGATCTCAACGTCAACAAGATTCCAGCTGAGATAGTATATGACATGCTCTTGGAGTTCCTCATCCTCTTGAACCAAAAACATACCAATTGTCTCCATGGACACGGCCACATAAAGTAGAAAATCACGGCTATAGTCTGGGGGACTAATCACCGGGGCCGATGCTAGGGCTCGCTCATCCCAACAAAAGTTGGTGTCCTTCTTCAAAATATGCATGAAGCGTCTAGTCAAATTGGCAAAATTGACAATGGATCTCTGTAAGAAGTTTTCCATGCCTTGAAAACATTGAAGATGGCAAATATTTTTTGGGAGAGACAACTGAAGTATTGCCTCTACCTTCAAAGGGTCGACTCTTATACCCTCTTTAGAAATGATGAATCCTAACAAGCGACCTGACTTCACACAAAAGATGCACTTGTGAGGATTTAACCTAACCAAATAATGGCGGCATCTTTCGAAAACCAATTTGAAATGATAGGAATGACACATTCTGATACAAGAATGAGTAGCAAGGTCATCCAAAAATACTTCGATAATCGATTTGAGATCGTGGAAGATCAAGGTCATGGCCCGCTGAAAAGTAGCTCCGATGTTCTTAATGCCAAAAGGCATTTTTCGATATGCAAAAGTTCCCTAAGGAAAAATAAATGCAGTCTTATGTTGGTCCTTAGGTTTAATTTGTATCTGATTATATTCAGAAAAGCTGTCAACGAAGGAAAAAACCTCGCTACCTGCACACTCATCCAAAATCTGATCAATAAATGGTGTGGGGAAATTGTCCTTAGGACATGCATGATTCAAATCATGGAAATCAGTACATATGCGGATCACTCCCTGCTTCTTATCCAAGGGAACGAGGTTTGAAACCCACTCCGTCAAGGAAACAGGATAGATAAAACCGGCTTTCAACAGTTTCTCTATCTCTGCCTTAATTGCGGGTGCTTTCCTAGGATTCACCGCATGCAAGCGTTGTCGAACAGGATTAGCATTGGGATAAGTCTTAATATCGTGTTCAACAATGCGAGGGTCGATACCTGGCTTTTCATCATAAGACCAAGCAAATATATCACAAAATTATTTAAACAGCTCAGTGTATTCTTCAATCTCAGCATGGGAACATTCTGCCCCAATATAGACATTCTCTATCCTGCCAGGATCATGAGAGATATTGATAGGAATCATTGGAGATATATTTTCCATGTTTCCATCAGCCATCGGACCAGGAGAGCTTAATGGAACCAGAGGACTACCAATTCTCTCACTAAGAACCTCCCTAAAGTCCTCATGCTCCAAGCGGTCAAGCTTGGAAAGAAAGTAAGATCTATGATGGAGCTCTTCCCATGGTCAAGCTTGGGAAGAAAGTAAGATCTATGATGGAGCTCTTCCCATGGTGGCTCAACTCCCGACATGGCCTCAATAATCACTTCGTCTGAAGGGAAAACACTATCAAGGCATTCATGTGCGTGAGAAGACTGTATTTACCATGCAGGCAGCACATAAGGGTCCTCCTCCTCCGTTCGCGAAGAGGAAGGACTGGGCTCTGCAACACACTCAAGATTAGCTTGATAAGCTACCATAGTTGTAGGCAATGGCACATCCGTCATGATGGGCTCACTTGAAGTATTCGGTGTAGGAAGAATCCAAGGATATTCCATATAACTTGTGCGAAAAGACACTGATTTCATAGATGCCGAAGCCTCACCAGAACTAGACCCTATCATAAGGATCGGTGTAGGACAACTAAAACTTCCCATCAAGGATGGATACATGCCCACACCTACACTCCCAGTTGCCGACTGAGAGTGCTCAACGATCAGGATCAAACCTCCCAAAGATGCGTTAGCTGATGGATTTTTGAATGACGTTTGATTAATCGTGACTATCTTTCCGTTAAATGGAAAGCATACAATGAAAAATAGGGAAGAAGCTACGGCTTGCATATTGTACATCCAATTCCTACCCATTGAGAGATTCTAGTCAAGGGGCGCATCAACCACCTCATCCTCTATCGCAACGGTCTTCCCTCCCAAACGGACCTTAAGGGAAGGAAGGATCCCATGCGGCCTAAATGATATCCCATTGAATGCAGTTAACATGGTCACTGATTTAGATAACTCAGGGGAACCTAAATCCTTCCAACATGATAAAGACATCACAGAAGCAACAACACCTTTGTCAATCACAGTGCACTTGACGGTCATGTTAAGACATTCTACGTGAATCAAAAGAGACACATAGTAAGGCAAGCGAGGCTGAAGTCCTGCGGTTTCAAATTTAATCATGGAGGAAGAATTATCATCGTTCACACCAAGGGCAGAAAATAAAGCCTTCCTTTGTGAAGGGAAACTCTGAAGTACTTCTAGTGCAGACATCACATAAGGAGTGTGGCCCAAATCCTCGACAACAAAATAGTTTTGGGTAGCTCAGGCATTAGGATTGTGCCCCGAACGCTTAAGGAATCCCTTAGGAATGCGAGGTGCAGCTTCAGGTTTATCCATAGGTTTTTCAATACGCAAAGGAGTCCCTGGTGGATCAGGTTCCTTTCCTGGGCTGGGTTGTGATGAACCTTAATCTTTCGCATGAGTCACAACTTTCGCAGCACGTACCATGTTAATGCAACCACAACCACTACCCTCCAGTGGATCTTGATCACCACTAGACTAATCATGGGTCCTAGAGTTCATATTTTGATTGTGAGGTAAAGGGTTAGTCAGCACAGCTGGGCCCTGTGCCAAGAATATCGGGGCTTCATCGATATAAGGGCACCAGTAAGTGAGGTGATTCTGCTTACACAACTTGCAAGGAAATTTAACCTTACGTTTAGCTTGCTTGTCCCCCCCAGCATTACGGGCTTTCTTGTCATTATTATTAGAATTTTCATTCCTATTCCCACCCTTATGATTATTCTTACCCTTCTTTTTATTCTGTCCGGGCTGCTGGTTACCCTTTTGGTCCGACGTTTGCATCCAAAGCACACTCGCTGTTTGGGCGGGTTGAGACGAAGCTGCGGCTTGTCCTGAAGCAGATTGGTTGATTGACAATTGACTAACTTGTTTTGCAACCGAATCCATAGGTTTAGCACTTGTACAACCAACAATGCCATTGACATGTGGTCCAGGTTTAACTTTGGGGTCGAAACTAGAATGTAGAGCATTGTGAATGATCTCATATAACAAACCAGACTGAGCATAAATCAAATCCAGTTTCTACGCCCTAAAAATGGCTTGTTCCTCATTTTCCACTCTAGATGTAGAAACATCCTTTGCTATATACGGCAATAATGACTTAAGGAACCATTCGAGGAGGAATTTTGGTGGTATAAAGGATTTAATCAACCTCTTCCATCTACGCCACTCTTGGATATGATCCGAGATATGTGTGGCTTTATGCTACTGAAATGTTGACAAGAGTTCAGTACCAATGTCATAACGCACTGGTAGCTGGAAGTGGTTAAGAAAATTCATCGCTAGGTCATCGAACAAAGAGAATGCCCCCCTAGGAAGATCTATATACCATTTCGCAGTAGGCCTTGTAAGGGTGCGTTGAAACAGCCTTAAACAGATTGAGTCCTAGTGTAAGGAATTCGAAGAGCACCATAGGTGAAAGGTAGTAACATGTTCACTCGGATCCTCTCCCAGTTTGGCCTCGAATTTGGGTATGTCCGAGGGAAGCTTAGTAGGGACAGCTGGCCAAGTTGGGTCACGAGCTATAGAATTGTTCGTCAATCTTGACAAGTTAGGAAGATTCAGCGTTGTGAGGAAAGGGAGTCTTGGATGATTAGGTCGATGGACCGCTCCTTGATAGTTCTGATTCACATAGGTCTAATTACCATAACCACCATGGCCTTGGCCATAGCGCCCTCCTCTCGTTTGACCTGTATAGGGTGGCATGGAAGTACTATAGTGTGGTGTACCTTGACTATTCGGAGCTACAAAGCCATAATTTGGAGAGTAAGTGGGTTGTTGATACCCGCAGCCATAAGGTGAAGAACCCTGTCCATACTGCATCCCATAATAGGGTCCATAAGTCATCGCATGAGATGTCCCATGAGACACTCCGTAAGTAGGAGTATACGCTCTGGAAGTAGGAATATACGTTTTGAAAGTAGGAATATGACCTCTATAAGTATGAACATGACCTCTCGAAACAATGGGCGGTGCCTGAACCTGAGACAGAACTGGTCTAGTAACTGCAGTACGGACATGACTCGTAGCAACATTCCAGCCTGAAGGACCACGTGAATGAGGTGCAAGGTGAACATTTGAAGAACTAGGGATAGAGGATGAAGGGACCTGTGTAATTATGTACGTGCTATTCCCTATAGTCACTTGTCTCAGATCTGGTATCCTAATAGGATAACTAACCCTAGACCTAGGAGGAATATGTGTTGTAGCTTCCACCGCCGTGATGGAAGGTGCAATGTGACTTGTGCTCCCAAACCTCTCTGCATGGTAAGGAATGAGAGTGCCCCCAGGCATAGTGCTAGGCTCAAACTTAGATTCGACATGGAATTCCAAATCATGTGTGGGAAAACCAGACATACCATAACTACCATAACTACCATAACTAGTGCTCGTGGGTTCAAAATGAGTCTCATCATCCTTCGACATTCCATACCGGTGATGCGTCAATGGGGAATCAACCCTAGAGTAAGTAGGTCTATCATGAAAAGTTCCTATCTCAGAAATCATAGGACCTAACTCAGTCAAATCAGGTGAAGGATCATAGTTAGGAGTAAATTCCCCATCTTCCACATGAATGGGAGAAGGTGGTTCAGGAATACCTTCTATATGGTCTCCCATGGTGTGTGAATCAATGTGCAAAGTAGTCCTCCTGGAATGTCTATTTCTCTCTCCCAAAGGAGGAGGAGATGTAGAAGGCGGAAGTCCTGCTAAACGATGAGAATGACGAGGAGCCACACCCGAATCCACAATGACTCAAAAAATATAAAAGACTCTCTATCTATGAAAACCCTAGGCAAGCTAACGTGCATAAAGCAATCACCAAGAAAATCTAAATCCAAACACAAGTAATCAAGGGTAGGATAAGTGAGCTCCTGAATGAAGCAGGTATGTCTCGCCTAGGAGAGGGTTGAGACTCCCATACACAACAAGCGGACGTACGTAACCAATTATTGTGGCCCTCAGCTTCAACGCGTAAAGTGACTATGCTGTCCGACCCCAACCTGGCCAAGACACTCGCAGAATAACCCCTGCAAAGTACCCCCTCGATATCCTAGGTAAGGACACTAAGGTCACCTCAATATAATCAATGCTTAGGTGGATAGTCGCAGGTGGGATTGACTGTATGGGCAGGGTAGCAAAGACCGAAACTCTCGAAAGAGCCCCCAGATACGAATACAATCCTGGAAATATCTCCGATGCTACTCAGTTATGACTAGGGGTCATCCCAATCAATAACCGCTCACACTGCCTTGTGCTTAACTCCCTTTTGAGAGGAGGATCCTGAGAAACACTGGTTATACCAAGGAGTTTCACACACTCACCTGGACAGACACATACATGTTGTTGTTTAGTGGTCTTGGAGAATTTACTCACAATGAACTATTTCAAGACCCTAAAACCTAATCTTGTTGGTGAACTCTATCAAATAAAATAGTGTAGTTCATTTTAATTAAGCGTTGATTTTAATTGGCTTTATTACTCAAAAGAGGTATATGGCCGTGCAACTAATGGTGTTATGACACAACATGAAGCAAAATGCACACCTAACAATCAAGGCAAATGCATTGTGTCCATGAAAAACAGGCTATGCTACTACGTGAAATGCACAATTTTCTTCAAATGATAAATGCAAGCTTTCCTATATGAAATCCTGACTAATACTCCAAAGCAAATCTAGTGCAAGTACTATGCAAAATTCCAGATGCAATGCATGATGATAAGCAAATATTTTTGGATTTTTTGAAATAAAAATGAGATATAAAAGAAAAAGAATGGCTCTACAACCCCCAGACTCTGCAAGCACACTCAAGCAACACTCAATCAAAGTACTAAGGTAAAATAAATCTAATGCACTAATCCCAAAACAAAAAATAAAAAATGCAATGACAATAACATTCTTAAAAAATAAATTTACCCTAAAAAAATGTCTCTGGTCAGAAATGGAGGTGTATATAGACTCTAGTAGTATCAAAGGAGACTCAACAATCATCAAACTTCACCCAACAACCACCCATCTTCCTCTAGAATGCAAAACTAAGGGCATACACGACTGTTCGCAGTAAACCCGCATGTGTATGTGGAAATAGCAATGAAACCCGCGTATATACGCGACTGTGAGTTAAAAACTCGCGTACAGGAAGAAAGGTGCATAAAAATAAAGGCAAACAGACAAGCTGAGACAAACTTCACACCAATCAGACACTACCAGGCAAAGATGCCCCAAACCTAACACAAAAACAAGAGAAAAAGAGCAATTCAAATTCATTGAATGTCGATAGAAAACCCCCAAAGGACAACTACTAGGAACTTCCCAGTGGAGTCACCAATTTTGTTACGGAGAGAAATTCCTATGGCTTGGGGTACCGCAACAGAGAACTTGACTCCAGAAATCAATCCTTTCCAATAAGCAATAGAAATCAAATATCCAACACTAAAGGATTAGACCTCGTACCTTATTCTGGACGGTTGAAGTAGATCCCCGTTGGGCTTTCCAACTTCAGCTTGAACTGATAAATCACTTCTTCAACAACAAGTAAAAAAGACAAGCATACTATATATATATTGGTGTTAGATCTATTCTAGCATATATAATCAACAATGTATAAGCATTTGAAATCATCCATGGATAAAATATTCATTCAAACATACATTATTGGACAGGAAAAGATATTTCTATTAATATAAAATCAGAGATTACAATGGATACAACCTCTGTCGGCACGTCTGCGAATTGGAGAAACCAAATCCCCCACTTGGGCCTCCACCACCTCAATCCTCCATCTCTCGATAGCAAGCTCACAAGCAAAAGGCAAGCTTGGGAAGAACACAAAAGTGCTCCAAGGGACAAAGGGATGCAGACTCAAGCACAAGTTCAACCAACAATGGACTATAGTTTCTTTTCTCTCAATTCTCTTATGTGCCTTCAATGTACCAAAGAGTTACTTATATAGCTTTTCAAAGGGGTAATGAAAGGTTGAATCCGAGCGATCTCAAGGCATATGGAATGCCAGGAATCAAATGAGTCGGATCCATGTCAAGGAAAACTCCAAAAGGATTTGGATTATGCACACATCCCGATGTACGCGGTTTTAGGGGTCAAACATGTGTATATACGCGATTAGGGGTTTGAAAGTCGCATGTATTAATTTTCACATGTTTTAGGGATGGTCAAGGAAACATCAAAGGACAAAAAATGGTCCAAGGGGTCTAAGGAGTCGGCAAAGGGATAGGGGAAGGCCATACAAGTGTGATTCACCTAGATTGGTAAAATCAGCTATAACAGGCCCCTTAAGATCCTTGTGTTTGAACTAGTGGCTCTGATACCATTTGTAATGCTTAGCTACCATATGTAATGCGCGTAATAAAATTTAGTTTTAAGACAGGAATTTAACAGCTAACAATTTGGCGATTAACTATTTACAACGTAATGACATTTATTCTTATTCCAATTTCTAAGCATGTTTATTGGTTTATCTTTGCATTGGCGAGAGGATAATTCATAAACATACCTGGAACTTTATGCAAGCTAAAGACAGTTCCTTGCTCCTTGCTCCTGTAGCCTTGCCTCTCGCTAGTCCAAGCCTTGATACCAAACCGGATGATCCACCTTGTCGACTAGCATTGATCCCGCTGGCCCTAGGAAACTGATGGGTTTCCTAGCCCCCGAGCCCACGTACCGATAAACTCGATAGCAACTTCCTTTTCTTCCGACTATAATTTTCGAGACTCTTGAGTTAACCCCCTCCTCAAGTTTTCTCTCTTCGTATGTTACAACACTCTCTTTCTCTTTTCTGGTAAATTCCCCCCCTCCCAATGTACTCTCCAAAATATCCTTTATATACCATTTTCACCCTTCGCTAGCCTTCCGGCTTACTCCACCACCCTCCCCAAACATTTATTACGATGGTTTTTTTTTACAATCTTCTTCATAATAAAATATTATTTCTTGTTTACTTCCTTTCTCGAGAAATTCAATGGTATTTACGACTTTTTAAGTTGAAATTAATGGTTTGAATGTTACTCTTTTAATGTTTCTTGAATTTCTTAATCTAGGACCTTTATGGTATTAACGACTAGTTAAGTTGTTACTCTTTTAATGTTTCTTGAATTGCTCAATCTAGGACCTTCATGAGGCAGTGGATCAATTATTAATATTATCCTTCATTTAATATGTCAAATATTATTGGCAGTGGATCAATTATTAATATTATCCTTCATTTAATATGTTGAATAAAATAATAGTTAAATAGTTATCATGTTGGATCTTTTAAATTTGAAGTGGCAGTTTGATGGAAATTCGGATCATGTTTGACATTGTAGTGGAAGTACTTTATTGATACATATATTTTTCTTATTCATATCTTAACTTACTAGACACATTCCATCAATTCATATACCTTTATTAATTAATAAAATAATATCTTTATAAATTAATAAATTAATTATACTTCCAATAAATTAATAATACATTTTGGTCAATCACCTTTTAGTAACAGAAAGATTCAACATTAGAATTTCTAGTTTATTAATAAATGAATAAACAGTTAATAATAATAATAATAATAATAATAATAATAATAATAATAGATGGTGAATAACAACATTAACATGTATTTGTTTAATTGCTTAAGTACCCAGTTTCGTACCCGTTTTATCAATAGCAAGGTACGTTTGATGGTTTAATTAATCACGATTAATCGTTAAATAGTATGACTTTACAAGGTAATTGTTTATCAACGACACATCAAATTGATGACACTTATTTGAATTTCTTATTACAATGTTTACATACAATTAACAAATATCTTAATTGACTTAAATTCTTCCACCTATCCAATAACCAATATCCATTATCTAAATTTGATTCATGCATAACTATCATATTCCTACTACAACTTAGATGATTATTCGACATGTTACATATTTGTATATTGATACTAGCGTGCATGCGTGGCCAGTACATGCACAGACTGCACATGTACTATAACCACACCACCTAAATTCTAGTTGATATTAATAATATTTCACACAAATAGGAAAAGTATATAGATATAACACGATTGTTTTAACATTATGTTCTTATTAATCAATCAACCAAGATGGGTACCTACCATCACTAATTCGGTATCATAAAATGCCCAACCTCAACAATACTAACCAACATGTCCTCCCATCCTAACCTATGTCCACATCCTCTCTTTCCTTCCACTGCTAGTACAAGGTGGATGGCAGCTGTACTGACCTTCCCACACAGAACCTGAGAGTGGTAGCATCAACTAACTAGCGGACCCAACCGCTCCTAGCAGGAATCCGACTGTCGTCATCACAACAACTTGGGGAGTGTCTCATTACTGCCCTCCCATGACCGTAGGTATCATAGTGACATAGGGTGGGAAATACATACATCCCTCTCAACATACTAGGTCTATACCCCATTAAACCATGTTGTGTTGCTATCGAGGTTATTGGTACGTGTCATCGTATCATCTCTTTGGCAATGAAGGCTCTCTTCAAGATATGTATTACGTCATACTTTGCATCACATACTCAAATATCACATAGCCCCTGTACCTTGCGGGTTAGCACTATGTAAACATGCATTCATTACAATATTAAATCAATAGCTGGTCCATATTATCAATATTATTTCCTTACATCGCATCAGGGATAATTTTAGGGGCGAATTTTAGCCCAGTGGGCTATTTTTTCATGTTTTTCTCTCGAAAAAGATTCGCTATTTTGCATTTTTTGAAGCCCTGTTTCGCCCAATTTTGATGGGGTAAATTTTTTTCACCCTAAAAATAGCCAAATTATTATATAAATGATATAAAATCATTGGAAATTAAAATATTTTTTGAAAAATATCACCAATCATTTTATAGTGGCCATTTTAAGAATTGGTAATATTCACCAACATTTCTACACTTTTAAATAAGTATGGTTCCTTAAAATCATCCCTGCATCGCATAAAATAATAAAATCGATTGCATCATGGGTGGGTATTGATGTACCACATCATACATATCACATCATATCAAGAATTACAATCAAATATATGTTTTTGTTATGCAATAAAGGAATTTGATGATGACTACCATATAGTAATCGTGTAAGCACAGTAACACCATAAAAATGATAACATCATAACATCATAATCAAAGCATCGATATAAGCATGATAACATCATAATATCATAATCAGAGCATAAAGATGATGACATCATAACATCATAATCAGAGCATAAGCATGATAATATCATAACATCATAATCAATATATAATCACATATGACATGCCAAAAATATAGTTTACTCAGTATAGCTGAGTCCACAGATAATAAGTAAATACAGTGTAATAAGTCTAAGTGATAAACATGCCTGAGTCAAAATATGGGGCGTTACAAGAAGGATAGAAAATAAAGAAGAGAAGCTAAATGATAATGAAGATCAAGCTCTATCTTCTCATGCAAAGAATGGAAGAAACAAAAGGAATAGTCAAGGATAACCTTCCAAAAGACCACCAGACTTCAAAAGAGGTAAGAGACCTAGAAAGGATTACTCATCCTTTGAATGTTATTCATGTCATAAGATGGGACACATTACTAGAAATTGTCCTCTTAAGAAAGACCAGTTCAAGAAGAAGCATTGAAAGTACCATGCCCATGCAGCCGAAGAAAATGAATTAGATAAGGAGAGGATAGAGAAAATATAGACTCTAGTGAAGAGTATGTCCTAATTTCAGATCTCACGGGATCAGTCTCTCATGGAAGTGACAGTTGGCTTATAGATAGTGGTGCTTCCAAACATATGAGATGCCACAAATATTCTCTTTCATGTCTTACCCAAAAATACTACTCACATAAGGTACAACTTGGAGATGATTATCAGTACCCCATCAAAGGAATGGGAGAATCCTCTTACAAGTTAAAATCTAGAAAGTCCATGAAGATGAAAGAAGTATTATATGTTCTAGGTTTGAAGAAGAATCTTCTTTCGACTATTTCAACTCTAGATAAGAAAAGTTTTAGAGTTTTATTTGTAGATGGTGAAGTGCTATGTGGCCGAAAGGAAAGTAAATAGATGATGCTACTGTATTTGGTGTTGAAGAAAAAGGACTCCACAAATTTAAGGGACACACAGATTTAACCCTTACAACCAATACCATCAGCCCATGTGAACTTTGGCATTAAAGAGTTGTTCATGTGAACTAGAAAGCATTGTCAATTGTGAACAAGGCAGTGACAGGTCTTCTAGATATCCATATCAATGATGACAGAGTATGTAAAGGATGTGCTCAAGGAAAGAGCACCAAGAACCCATTCCAAAGCAGTAGCAACAAAGAAAAAGGGATCTTAGATATTGTCCACTCAAATGTGTGCAGACCAATGTCAGCTACTTCCTTAAGCGAGTATGTGTATTATGTCTCTTTTATTGATGAGTACTCTTGTAAGACTTGGATATATTTCTTGAAAGGAAAAGATGAAGTATTTGAAAAGTTCAAGGAATTTAAGGCTCTTGTGTAAAATCAATCCAAAAAGAATACCAAGACCTTAAGATCAGATAATGGAGGAGAATTCACTTCAAATGAATTCAAGGAATTCTATAAGGAATTCAGGGTTAAGAGGGAGCTTACCACACCCTATAATCCCTAACATAATGGGGTGGAAGAAATGAAGAATAGATCCATCATGGAAGAAGTCAGAGCAATGATCCATGATCAAGATCCACCTTTGCATTTATGGGCCGAAGTAGCTAGAACTGTAGTATATGTACATAATAGAATATATCACAGTGCTCTTGGAAACAAAACCCCAGAAGAGATGTTCACTGGTGAAAATATTGAAGTCATCCACCTGAAGATATTCATTTGTACCATGTACTTACATATTCCAAAGGAGAAAAGATCGAAATTGGACTCTTCAGGAAGGAAGGGAATATTTGTTGGATAAAATGACTAGTCAAAAGCTTATAGAATCTACATTCCAGGTTTACGTCAAATCGAGATCAGGAGGGATTTTACATTTGATGAAGATACAACCTTCACCAAATCCAGAAAGATCTATGCAAATGAAGATCATGAAGAAGAAGAGGAGGCTCCTAGAACCACATAAGATAATAGAGTGACTAGTTAGATATATTGAAGAAGATACTATACCAAAAGATCATGACATGGAAGAACCCCAAGGGCCCATGGAAACACCCCAGGAGATGATTTAAAAAAGAAGAAGACCATATTGGGTTCGTAATATAGTAAGATATGCATAAAGATATGGTACATCAGAAGGAAGTAAGAGACACAGAATCTACTCTAACTATGTGGCATTAATGTGAAATCTTGTTGATGAAGAACCCACATGTTTTTAAGAAGATTCAAAGAAGAAGGAATGGATGGCCTCCGTGATCGAATACTACCAATATATAATAATGAATGATGTGGTGCCAAAACCAAAGGAAAAGTTGGTAATTTCTTCAAAATGGATTTTCAAGACAAAGCATTCAGTAGATGGCAGTGTTGAAAAGTTCAAAGTAAGATTTTTCGCATGAGGATTTTCACAAAATGAAGGAATTGATTATAAAGAAACCTTTGCACCAGTAGCAAGATATACTTCTATCAGAACTATCCTTTCCTTGGAAGCCAATATGAAATGGAAGCTACATCAAATGGACATAAAAACAACCGTCCTAAATGGTGTCATAGAAGAATAAGTACATATAGAACAACCACCAAGATTTGAGACCCGTGACAAGGGGGCACATGTATGCAGAATAAAGAAAGCTCAATATGGTTTGAAACAAGCACATAGAGCATGATATGGAAAAATTGATGGATTCCTCATGAACTTGGGCTTTACCAAAAGTAAAGTTGATTCCAACCTTTACTATAAGTTTTAGATGATGGGATCATAATATTACTGTTATATGTAGATAATCTATTTTTTACAGGAGAAGAGAAGCTCATCAGGAAGTGTAAAAAGAATCTTGCAACAAAATTTGAGATGGAAGACCTTGGCACAATGCATTGTTTCCTAGGTCTTGAAGTATGGCAGTCTCTAGATGAGATTTTCCTAAACCAAGGAAAATATACAATTGACATCCTAAAGAGATTTCGGATGTTGAATCACAAGAAAATGAACACTCCGATGGTGACAAACCTAAAGCTCCTCAATGATGACCGTTTTAGAAAGAGTAGATGTCACATTATATAAATAGATTATTGGTTGACTAATGTATTTGACAAATACAAGACTAGATATCAAGGATGATTTTAACGAACCATACTTATTTAAAAGTGTATAAATGTTGGCGAATATTACCAATTCTAAAAATGCCAACTATAAAATGATTGGCGATATTTTTCAAAAAATATTTTAATTTCCAAGGATTTTATATCGTTTATATAATAATTTGGTGATTTTTAGGGTGAAAAAAATTTACCCCATCAAAATTGGGTGAAACAGGGCTTCAAAAAATGCAAAATGGTGAATCTTTTTTGGGAGAAAAACATGGAAAAATAGCCCACTGGGATAAAATTCGCCCCTAAAATTATCCCTACTAGATATATGTTTTGCTATGAAAACCTTGAGTCAGTATATGGTGGAGCCCTGATATGTTCATATAGTTTCAACAAAACATGTGATGAGGTACTTGAAGGGTACATTGGATTGTGGCCTTAGATATGCAACCAACAATGAGGTCAAATTGTATGGCTATGCTGATTTAGATTGGGCAGGAAGTGCTGAAGACAAAATGAGAACTTTAGGATGTTGTTTCAGTTTGGGATTGAGTGTGATCTCATGTCTTAGAAGAAAACAAACCGGTGTTTCCCTCTGTACAACTGAGGATGAGTACATTGTAGCATGTTCAACCTGTATCGAAGCAGTATGGATTCACAAGTTATTGGCAGGATTGCTTGATGCTGAGATGGATGCAACTGATATTTATTTTAACAACCAAAGTTGTGTCAAGCTAATAGACAACCTGATGTTTCATGATAAGTCAAACCATATAGAGCTAAAGTATCACTAATCCGGGATATGGCACAAAGAGGAGTGGCGAATTTCCAGTATGTTCCTACAGAGGAATAAGTTGCTGGTGTGTTGACTAAGCCTCTGTCTCATGTAAAGTTTGAGCAACTTTCGAGACAATATTGGTGTAGTCCAAAAGGACCTCCTTGGAAAGAGGGAGTGATGATGAGATTATTATTGAGGATGAGATGGAAGTGGTATGCTAGTGTAGAGAAGGCCAATCAAGTTTATCGATATGCCTATAGATATTGGTGAGGTATAACATTCATTTGTGGGTGAGTGTATCCTAGAATTCACTTGTTGAGGATAGTCCTGCAAATAAGAACACTCTCTTGTTGAGAGTGGTTCCAACACTTTCCGACTGAGCATGGTCTTGCAGACGATAATACTCTCATATGGAGAGTGGTCCTGCATTCATTTGCAGATGATATCTACACTCATTTGCGAACGATAATATCCTTCTTGAGGATGGTCTTGCGGACAACACTCTCTTGTTGAGAGTGGTCTCAACACTTGCTAGATGATGATGTTCTTGCTGATGATAATAATCTCATATGGAGAGTGGGCATGCATTCATTTGCAGATGAGATCATGCATTCATTTGTGGATGATAGTAGCCTTTTTTAGGATGGTCCCGAAGACAAGAACACTCTCTTGTTGAGAGTGGTCCAAGAACTTGCCGAATGAGGATGTTCTTGCAGACGATAGTAATCTCATATGGAGAGTGGTCATACATTCATTTGATGACATGATCTTGCATTCATTTGCAGACGATAGTATCCTTGTTGAGGATGGTCTTGTAGACAAGAACACTCTCTTGTTGAGAGTGGTCCCAACAATTGTCGGTTGAGGATGGTCTTGTAGACGACAATACTCTCATATGAAGAGTGGCACTGCATTCATTTGCATACAACATATTGCATTCATTTGCAGACAATAGTATCCTTGTTGAGGATGGTCCTATAGAAAAGAACACTCTTTTGTTGAGAGTGGTACCAACACTTGTTCATTGATGCCAGTCTTGCAGACGATAGTACTCTCATATGGAGAGTGGTTATGCATTCATTTGTGGACAATAGTATCCTTATTGAGGATGGTCCTACAGAAAATAACACTCTCTTGTTGAGAGTGGTCCTAGCATTTCCCGGTTGAGGATGGTCTTGTGGATGATAGTACTCTGTTCATGAGAGTGGTCCTGCATTCATTTGCGGATGAGACACTGCATTCAGTTGCAAATGATGATGTTCCAACGTTGGTTATCTTGTAAGTGATTCAACTCAGTATTTGTATACTGATGATATTGTAGGTGATGCTTGAGATGATGCCATAGATATCCATGATGAGGATGTTCCATGGATGATGATGATGACATAGTTGTTAAGAAATTCCTATGACATATAGACTCACCATTCAGTTGTACATATGTATTGTTGTTGTAGAATACCTTCCTCGTTAAGAGGGAGTGTTAAAGAAATGTAACTGTTACCCCTTCCGGAGATGTTTCTCATCCGATTGGGGATGTCATTGATGTGTTTGGTCATTTAAAGTATTGAGGTAAGACCTCCATTGTAAGTCAAGTTAGCAGTACCCACAAAAGTATTATCAAAATGTATTTTTGAATCTTCCAAGGAAAGTCGGCCCTGGAAACAAGGAGAAGTCTGACCGATTGGGTTATTAGGCCTATCATCCGATTAGTATTAATAGGAGAGGCACCTCCCTCATTTGGAAAAGTAGAGCACTCAAGCAAGTACGCTATAGATAGGAGAAATAGTCCATATGAAGATGAGGAAATTGTCTAGTCTTATTCTTTAGTTCTTGCAGTGTACTTGGTTAAAGTCTATATCAAGGAAGTTTTGTTGGGTTTTCTTCCCCACAAGGGTTTCCTAGGATAAATATTTGTGTTCTCTTTTTTTTATGCTATTCTTGTTATTATTTCAGTGATCCTTTTGTTTTGGAATTGCAACTTTTAAAATATTAACATAACAACCATACATATCGAACTACATAGGTAACTCAATGGCAACAACTACAAGCTGGATAGGAGGAAACATGTGTACAAGGCTCTATCATGACTTGTTACTCTTAAACCTATGTCTTCAATTTGGTAGTAGTCTATCGAATTCTCATGCTCTCACTCTTGCTTCAATGAGGTCTTTTGGTTTAAAGCCTCACACTTTCTCATCCGACCAATCTTTTCTCAACTTAGACTTGGGTCTTTTGGCTCTTCGATTTTCTGTATCATCTCTCTACCTTTTATCTTTCTAGGTCACAATCCAAGAATAGCTTCTACAATTATGCAAGGCGAGGCTCCTCAATTTCATTGTTCTGTGCATCATCATGGAGCCATTAAGATCATTGTGGTGTGCGATTTATGTTGCTTCGATGCCATCTTTATTTTATGTTGTTGTTGTAGCAAGGATGTATTATGCCTACAAGTCAATGCTCAAACTACTCAATTGTGAATGTAGTGAATGTTTGGTGCTTTATTGACCCTGACTTGACAAGTCTCGACTTACAAAATTTAATGTCGACTGAGCATCAACTAAATTCGACAAAGTATCAACTAATTCCATTAGAGGCCGTCCTACATTACACAAATTCCATCAATCTTAATTTACATAATAAAAAATATAGTTTTTTTCGGCATGTATTCAACTAAGAGACTCGACTAAGACTCTTTGACTTGACTTATACTTCATATGTTTTTTTCAATAAGAAATATGCCAACACCTGCTATTCCAGAGAATCAAGGTATATCCATATTACATAATCCACTCAATTATTACAAAGAGGCGAATTGAACCTGGGTGGGGAGGGTAACAATCATTCCTCCCAACCACCCAATCTACATCAAATGAACTTTATAAAACGATAGTGACTCCATTTACATATTCTTGCTTGCCACCTTTAATCAAATATTTTCAAAATGATAAAAATCGATAATGTATATCATTGGTATACATCCCCTGATATATGCTATTGGTTATTATAGTCGATGTGGCATGCTATTGAAATCCTTCAGCAGAAGCATACATGGTTGACTGTACTTGATAGTTGGTCGACCATAAGAGTGTAGTCCACAATGAGAAAACAACCAACAAAGTTGGTAGGGTCTAAGAGGAACAATTACTACACGAGCATCATGCAATTTGGTAGCTGCAACATTCTTATTCGCGAAGATATAGGTATTCACCTCATAAGTGAACTCATACTTTGACTTCTACAATTATTTTGTTCATCAAGCTACAATGACATCCTCTATATCCATCTTGCTGGACTGTTATGATCTCCACTGGAAGATTTATTCTATTTATTTCTTCTAACAAGGTTTTTGTTACCTTGTCCTTGATCAATTTATTGGCAGCAAATGTTCATCTCTTGCGCTCACAATATTTTCTTTAAATAACATGCAGGAAAGCTCACCGCAGAAAAATATTGATCATATTTCACGCAGTTGTTCTCATCTAGACCTAGTGGAGGAAAAAATGTCAATGTTATAATCTATCAGATTACATGAACATTCAAGCAGAGAATAAACCACACATAAAGATCCATCAAGAAGACAATAATGAGTCAAATGTTCAATTGGTTAGCACTCATGTTGAAATGAGTATTTGTACAAAGTGGAATTGGTTGGAGCACTTATACATTGGCTCTAACTAATCATCCATTACATTAGCATAGTATATTTGTTAGGATGACAATTAAGGATCCGAAGGGTCCACTATTTGTTATGATGACAATTAAGTATCCAAAGGGTCCACTATTTGTTATGATGACAATTAAGGATCTGAAGGGTCCCTTCCAACATAGACTATTTCTTTGGTTAAGGTATCTTTTTCTGGATTTACCTCTTTTGAGATATACGGATCTGAAGGGTCCACTATATGTTATGATGACAATTAAGGATCCGAAAGGTCCCTTCCAACATAGACCATTTCTTTGGTTAAGTTATACTTTTCTGGATTTACCTCTTTTGAGATATGCGTGAAGGATATTTGCTGGAATCTTGTGCATGTCTCACTTGTTTCTCTTGCTTGATGCAATAAAACTACACTATGAATGGATCTATGCAACCAAAACTAATTATTGTTGAGCCTTGGAGGGGGTTGGTTGTTAAGAGTGTTAGGATTATTAATCCTCCCTTGGTCAAATGTCTATTAGATTAATTATTTCCTAACTTAGGAACCTTAATTAAATAGTTGGGTCCACTAGTACAATTGGGTCCACTTGGCCTAATGGGGCCACATGTACCAGTCAATGGAGTGTGGGGAGCACTGATAGAGGTTAACCCCCACTTACTACAGGTGCATGCATAAGTTTGGGCACCTCCTAGGCCAATCCCTACATTTTAGGATCCACTGGGAGTCTCGACACCAACCTACTTAAGTTAGTTGGAGTTAGTACTAGTTAGTCTCAGTTATCCCTCAGTTACTTTTAGTTAGCTCTCAAACAGTTGACTAGCACATGTATTGCATGGATAATGCATGGATGCATGTGGAGTAGGCGCCTTTTCCCACCTAACACACTCAGTTGCATTGAGTTAACTAGATGTGACTGTTTGTTTGAGTTGGTTGGACAACTGGTAGTTGATTTTGGACTCCGATATTGATTGGGAGACCATGAGTTAGAGATTCAGTTGGATACAATCATATCCACTTGGGAGATTTGAATTCATACCACATGCATTCGAATTCTTCCTATGCAAACTATTGTAACACCAGATATTATTATTGTTAATGATACTATAAATTCCTGAGCAATACTTGTCCATTTCCTATGTGGTTTGTTTTTTTTAGTTTGTATCTTCATTCTCCATCTATTTACTGCAAACATTATTAGAACTATCTTCTTGAATATCTAAATGGCATTCAAATTCTAATATGGTATCAGATCCTTCTCAGGCAGGTTTCATTCTTGTTTCTCCCCATCGAACATCAGAAGCCACTGGGTTTCCATAGAAGTCCCCTATGATGATTTTCTAGCTCTAGATTTATTCAGAGTAGCAGAGAGGGCGTGACGGACCCTGAAAAAATGTTCATGCAGGGAGGAAAATCATGATTCTAACAGTTCTTATGTTTTAGTGTGTTATTGCAGTGAAATTGACAGGTGCTACATAGCTTGTGAGAAGTATTTGTAGTCTTCCAACTGGAGCAATTATGAGTTCTCAAACTCCTGAAACATGGATCCTGACAACTTCCAATTATCTTGATTAGAGGATTGATATGTAGCAGTACTTGTGCAAGCATGGATACCACAGGATTACATGGATGGGAGGCTGAGCCTCATCAGCCGACGGAGTGGAACACATTCCTAAACCGTTGTGATTAAGCATTCGGGTACTTATGTACTTATATTTCCAGAGATATCCTCTTCCATCTAGAAGGATTGAGGAATCCCAGAGAATCCTGGGAGAAGCTTGATAGCTTGTTTAAAAAACAAGATGAGATTTGGGGACACATTCTGGAGAATGAGTTGCTATATTTACAACCCAACAGTTTCGAGACTATTGAGAAATTCTTCACTAAATTCAACTCTCTAGTACTCCAGTGCAGACAATGCAGAATAGAGAGAAAGGATGAGCAGAATGTCCTTTCCATACTCAGCAAACTAGGCCATGAGTATTCTGTGTTTGTTTCCATATTTCATTCAAAGCAGGAAAGCTTTCATGATTGGAAGGTTCCTTCATTAGATTCTTTTTCTGATTCCTTAATCAAAGAGAAAGACAAATT
The DNA here is from genome assembly GCA_001517045.1 of Pseudotsuga menziesii. Lineage (NCBI taxonomy): Eukaryota > Viridiplantae > Streptophyta > Pinopsida > Pinales > Pinaceae > Pseudotsuga > Pseudotsuga menziesii. The sequence goes on along the minus strand of LPNX010215856.1, from coordinate 510,990 downwards.
GATGAGAATGGGAGTCATGAAGACATCCAAAGATCAATCTCTTCTAGTTTCTGACTCTTCCAAAGCGCAAGAAAAGGGGAAATCAAAGAAGAAGGAGCCAAAGGCAGCTAATTCAAAGCCTAAACAAAATCAGCAAGCTTCCGAAAGGGCCTCTGGCTCTAAGAAGAAGAAATTTGAAAAGAAGTTATGTCCTTATTGTGAAAAGGGGTACCATCTTGAAGATCATTGTATGAGGAAAGAAATTGATGAAATGTCACCTCTTCTCAAGTAGCATAACATTGCTTCCCCAAGAGCAAAGAATCCCGATGAAGAAATAGAGACAGAAGATACTGAGAGGTGTCATGCTTTGAAAGAAACAATCTCTCCATCCTCAGCATACATAATAGATTTTGGAGCTTCCAACAACTTGGTTGCTTCCAAACAATCCATCTCTAATTTTTCACTGACAAAGGGACCTAACATTCACATGGGAGATGATTCCCAGATTCCAGCAGAAGGAAGGGGCTTTGTCAGAGCGAAACATGGTGAGTTCAATAATGTCTTATATGTGCCCTCCATTGCTGCTAGCCTGTTGTCTATTTACCAGATGACACATACATGCTCTCCCAAGAGAGTTACATTCGATTCAGAATCAGTTGAGATTATAGGAAAAGCCATTGGAAAGCTTGTAGCAAAAGGTATTGCAAATCACTTTACCAAAGATTATGAGTTCTCACATGTCTTACCTGTTTCTCCTCCTACAGATTTATTGTCTCATGCTAACAACACCAACAATATTTGGCATGAGATATTTGGCCATCTCAATTTCAAATATCCGAAGTAGCTCCACAATGATAAAATGGTTGAAGGTTTTCCTTCCATCCAAAATTTTGATGGAGTATGTGCTGGTTGCTTGGTAGGTAAGCATCCATAAAATAAGTATGATGTTGGGAAGGCACATAGAGCTGCCTCTACACTTGATTTGATACACAGTGATGTAGCAGGATCTATGTCGACAAACTCCATTAATGGTTGCAGGTACTTCCTCACTTTTATTGATGATTGTTCACGGTACTATTGGATCTACTTCATGAAACAAAAATCAGAAGTTTTTGATACTTTTAAAGTCTTTAAAGCTATAGTTGAGAATGGTTTCAATAAGAATATCAAGTCAATAAGATCCGATAAGGGAGGAGAATACATCAAATGATATTTTTGGAGTTTTTGTGAATCAGAGGGGATTTGAATGGAACACTCAGTTCCATACACACCAAAACAAAATGGTGTGGCTGAGAGGAAGAACATATCATTGAAAGAGATGGAAACATGCCTTCTCCATGGCAAGCATATACCTCATTCTCTTTGGGCTGAAGCAGTAAACTGTGCTTCGTATTTGCAGAATAGGGTGCCCCACAAGTAAGTGGTTGGGGTGACTCCATTTGAAGCACTGCATGGGTATAATACCAATGTATCTCATCTGAGAGTTTTTGGTTCCAAAGGTTGGGCTAGAATACCACTTGACAAGAGGAAGGACTTCCAAGCCTAAATTAGCGAATGCATTCTGCCGAGATATGCAAAAGATGTAAAATATTACAAACTAATGGAGGTTTCTACCAGAAGATGCTTCATTGAAATAAGTGTCCAGTTCGAAGAAGATCAGCTGCATGATACTCCTCCAGCAGCACATGAAGGCATAACTATTTCTCCACCTATTTTGACAATGGTGATGATGTGCTACAGGTTTCAGATTCAGATGAAGAAGATCACATTCAACATGATCCTGTTATTGAGACTCAATCTCAAGAGATTCTAGATCCAGATCTAGTACCTATTCCTAATTAGAAGCCTAAACCCATATGGGCTCAAAAGCTTATTGATGCAGCTGGAAGAGGTGCTGGCGATCCAAAAGACAGAAGAAGAACAAGGTCGCAGTATCAGAATGAGCATGCTGTACTATCTCTCACAGATTCGATCTCTACAGTATGGTACAACAAAGTTCCAAGTCGGTGCTACTTGATGATGGCGAATGATCAGCTACATGGCCCACAGAACTAGAAACTTGATCATTCCCTACCTTCACCATCTGGCAGAGACAAACAAAGTCATCAGTTCAAAAGTAATTTGAGAGGTGCACTAATGGACCATGCTGCTGTATAGAGCTGCAATTTTGCAACAGTGTTTTTTCTCAAGTTATTTTTCTAAGGAGGAAGCTTCTTTCTTCTAAAGATAGCTTGCAGATTGCTATTTTCCTGCTTATTTTTTAGGGGGGGGTTTCCCATGAGGTTTTCCCCTTTTTCCTCAGTTGTATTAAGCAACATTTTTTATTATCTTTTATATTGTATTTGGGTGACCTGTGGTATTGTTACTAGGTCCCATAGTTGTCCAATNCTCCCTTGGTCAAATGTCTATTAGATTAATTATTTCCTAACTTAGGAACCTTAATTAAATATTTGGGTCCACTAGTACAATTGGGTCCACTTGGCCTAATGCGGCCACATGTACCAGTCACCGGAGTGTGGGGAACACTACTAGAGGTTAACTTCCACTTATTTCCTCTGCATGCATCAGTTTGGGTGCCTCTTAGACCAATCCATACATTTTAGGAGCCATTGGGAGTCCCAGAACCAACTTACTTCAGTTAGTTGGAGTTAGTACTAGTTAGTATTAGTTAGACCTCAGTTACTTTCAATTAGTTCTCAAAAAGTTATCTAGCGCATGTCTTGCATGGATGCATGTGGAGTAGGCTCGTTTTCTCACCTAACACACTCAGTTTCACTGAGTTAACTAGTTGTCACTGTTTGTTTGAGTTGGTTGGACATATGGGAGTTGATTTTGGACTCCGATATTGATTGGGAGACCATGAGTTAGAGATTCAGTTAGTTACAATCATATCCACTTGAGAGATTCCAATTCATACCCCATGCATTCAAATTCTTCCTATGTAAACTATTGTAACACCGGATATTATTATTGTGAATGATACTGTAAATTCATGAGCAATACTTGTCCATTTCTTGTGTGGTTTGTTTTGTTTAGTTTGTATCTTCATTCTCCATTATTTACTGCAAACATTATTAGAACTATCTGCTTGAAGATCTAAATGGCATTCAAATTCTAATAAAGATCTCCACTCTATTATTAGTAGCCAATCATATGCTCAACTTAAAAGATAGTTTTTTGTTGTTTTGGGGCATAAGCAACCCCCAAAATTGGCACTTCGGGTTACTATTAGTAGCCTATAATATGCCTAACTTGAAAGATAGTTTGTTGTTGTTTTGAAGCATAAAAAACCCCCAAAATTCATTGGAACTTGGGGTTATTTTGAGGAGCTCAATCAACATATCCTTGCATGATGGAGGGGTCATAATTTGGGTGGAGTTTTAATAGAGGAAGCTTAGGGAAATTGGTGGCCAAATTATGAGACTTTCTAGTTTTCAACTTATAAAAAGTTCTATAAATATTAGTTTGTTTATTTTAAAAGGATATTAATACATATAAAGAGGGTGCTCAAGGGAAATGCATATGATAGAGATATAAAGTCCAAATGAGCTCAAATGTGGTTTCAAATGCTTCTCTTTCCATATCTGCATCCTATAATTCTTCTCAATAATTTTATAATATATTGAATCCCAATTGGATGATATCATAAACTTTAGATAAATCCTCTTCTATTCAATTTGTGATATATAAAAAGAATACATAAACATTGGTTTTTTGTGTGTGAAAAATGTAAATAACATTTGGGAAACAAGAAGATAAAGGAATGTTGAATAAACCACAAGTTTTAATATAAAATATGATATTCCCTCCTTAGGGAAGGTAGTAACAAGGGGGAATGGGATTCCAATAACCCATTATTTTCATTCTCAATTCAATTTTCATAAGAATAATACACTATGACCAACAATATAATAATATTCAAAGTGACCCATTTACTATATCATTTCATAGAAAAAAGAGCCACAAGGTGGCAATGTCCTACTAGGAATATGATTGCGTAGTAATAAAAACAAAATAAATGCATATATATAAAACGTAAAAGAATATAATATAAGAGAGTCACCAATAATACAGTGTTCACCCAATATAAAATGCATCCATGGAGAAACAACCAATCCTTCTTTATTTTGTCTATAAAAATGAAGGTATAAAACCTAAAGCACATACTTTACAACCTCATTCATGTTAGAATAACCACAAATCTATTCCCATACTTAGGATAAAATAATTAATCTTTTTGATTAATTCCCTAGGTCCTAGACTAGCTAGTTGGCATCCACTTGAACCATTTGGTCAAAAATTTCCTAAATTGCCTCCAGGAGCACCTTCATAAGATTCTGGATAAGATTCTGACAACTCTGTAGACTGCCCAGTTTAGTAAGTGTGTATTCCTGCCCTATCCCGAGTTTAATATTTTTAGAAGCTTTTAAGGAAAAAGGTGAAAGCTAGTCACATAGAAATTGCCTTATTTTTTGCACAACTCATCCTCCATATTTTTATCTCATGAAAGCATGAGTATATTGGATTTCCATTACTTATTAGCTGATACATCTCATTCATCCAATTCCTGACCTCCTTAACTGGTTTGGAAAGTGCTTTATGCACCTAGGGGGGATTTTTGACTTTTAATAAGCCTGCTTTTGTGAGGATTCAACTTGCCTCCTTAGGAATTTGAATCTCTAATGTAATTACATATTTGGACAATCTATTACTTTATAAGGTTGGATGATGTAAACTTAATTAATGCAAGTTTGTGTTATGCACCAATTTCAGTCTCCAATTTGAGTGGATCTATGCATATTTTTCTAGCAATTTTGTGAGTTCAATTGATCTAAGATTGGTATAAATTTTCACAGTTCACTCTCTCATAGTTTCCTCTCTCACAGTACATAGATGTATTACAATTTACTCATAAAAGGATAGTTTCTTCCTAGGAAAAAAAAAGACAATGGCATAAGTTCTACATTCATATCTATGGCCTAATTATCAACAATCCATACTCAATATGAAATAACTCTATTTTACAAGCCATTTCCCCAAAAGATTAATTTTTATGAAATTTATCTTGAACCCCTACCAGGGGGGCTCCAAAAAGGTTGCAACCACTCACTTGACCCCTTGGAAATAGTAGTGAGGGACGAATTCCTCCCCCCCCACACTCTCTCATTAGGATTTGGGATCCAAATGTGGTTGAAACAAGACCTTTGAATTAGGAAGATAATTGGGCTCCACAACCAACATGTCCATGTGCATTTGGGTAGAATTCTTGATGTTTTAGGAACATTTTTGTGGAGAGATAGATGCAAAGATAAACCTATAGAATTATAATGTTCGAGTGTTTTACAATATAAATAGTAGCAACCATATCAAACTCAAGACCTTGGTTTGAAAATATGGTCAAACCCAAATCCAAGTCAGTGCCCAAAAAAGATCAAAAATCTATTACAAATCCAATTTGACCACCATTATCTAATATGCTCAACTTAATTGCAAGTGCTAATAATCTAGTATCTTCAATTCCCATACTTGCCATTGAAATAGTCACACATAGAATGAGAAAAACATGTTTCAAATGATCACAAATTACATTTCCAATCGAATCCCCAAGTAACAAATGTAAAATACTAATACATGCTCACAAATAATGATGAAAGTATGAAATAATGTCTTCAAATGCAAAATATTTGGGAAAATGTTGAATCAAGTCTCATGCATGTAAATAACATAGTGAACAAATGATATATAATCACATATTTTACTTATTGGTAATGTATTTTGCACTTGCTTGAACCACCACATTAGTAGCACACTTTAAAACTGAGGTAATAACTAGTGACAAACAACCTAGCCTTTGTCCCATTAGTGAAAATGCATAATAAAGCAGTGGGAATTTACATTTTTCTCTAAACACTATGTTGAAATGACATGTGAGGAATAGACATAGCCAGATATATGTACTAGAAGTTGGAAATATGATTTTGGTAAAACATAAAGTCTAAATAGTCCTAAAATGAACAATGATTTCCAATGAAATAGTTAGTATGTATCCTTATGTTATGGAGAAAATATTCGTATGGATTGGGGTAGAACCAAAATAGACAGAGTGACACTAGAAATCAACTTAATTCTCAAATATCCTAGATAAATGTGAAATGATAACAACAAAAGGAAAATTCCCTTACCTCAACCGGATGTTCAAATAAGACTATCATTGAGCTCTTGATTAATGCTCTTTACCAACATGTCCTCAACAACCAAGGCATGCGGGCATATAAAATGTAGATGAGTTGTTAGCATATAATCTAGAATAACCCATTAACATATATCAAGTAAATATGCCCAATGAACATTACATAAAAATTTGTAATATAAATTGGACGAGAAAAGAGTATTTATTTTGATATAATGAACATAAGTACATAGAGACAACCTTTTGTCGACAACTCATCGAAATTGATAAACTAAGTTCCTCCACCTAGGCCTCCACCACTTCAATCCTCAATGCAATGGCAAGCTCACAAGTTAAAGGAGTAATTGGGTTCCTCCTTCACAAGATAGGGAAGATCTTGGGAGATGAACATAAAGAAGTTCAATCTAACAAGGATAAAGGGATGCAGACTCAAAGCATGGAAATGGGGAAAATTTATCTAGATCTTCCTTAATCTCTCGTTTCTCCTCCCAAAGTGCTTCACAATGGCTCAATATATAGCCCTCAAAGGAGATGGAGGTTGTTGAATTTGAGTGTTTCCTAGTATATGGAAGGCCAAGGATCGTAACAGTTGTGACTTGGAGAGGAAAACCCAAAATATTTTTAATTTTGGGTACAAAACCTTATGTATATAGGTTGTAATGGAGCAAGGTGCATATATGCATGCTCTAGTTCTGTTGACCTATGTACATCAACAAAAATGTGATTTTGAATTTTTTAACTGAGAAAGGGGGATGTAATGTGTTTGCAGAGGGACAAGGTAGGACATCAAGGCATGTTACAAAGGTGTGTAAAATCATACTATAATAGATGCCCCCTAATGTGTGAGATCATAGGGATGATCACGATGGATGAAACACATTATAAATAGCCTAGAAGTGGAGAAGTGGAGACTGAGCCGAAAGAACCAGACGCTCATCGAAATATTACAATATCGACTTACATGATTGCGGATCTGAAGTATATAGAAGTTGCATGTGCATATACGTACAATAGGTGTTCATGGCCATGAATAGGAAGTACACAATGGACATATGTCAGGAGTGATCACATCTATGAATGATATGTAGGGGATTCTAGTTTCCAAATTGACTAAATTCATTCGGTATACATTGGAGTTCAAAAGTGATCTGTCATGAGAACTAAGGTCCCATAGGTACTATCACGATAAAGTATAGTAACACATAGGATGATACCATTATAGTTTGAGGTATTATACATGAACCATCGATGTTACGTGTCCCATCACGTGAATAAAGGTATTGGAGTTGAACATGATGAAACATCATCTGATTATCGGTCATTAAGGTATACCGTTAACAAATGTGAGATGACCCACCGATGATTAAAATGGGTGTCAAGGTATTGATTACATTCAACAAGTGTGAATAAAGTTGTTGAGGTCAAAAACTTGGAGAATCCATTAATCAGGGGACATTGATTTATTCCCAACTGTAGATGACGAGAGAACCTGCCACTGATGACTGTAAGTCTCAAGGTACTCATGTGACTCTAGATGTCGATTTTTGAATAGATGATCTGAAGGCTATGGAACGAGATCCCATTGCAAGGAAGGAATCAGGGCATCCCCCATCAACCAACATGAGTTGTACAACGAGGCTGAATGATTTGGAAGAAATCAGAAGACCAGGATATGCATGAACAAGTAACCCTGTGCGTTTCATGCATGTACCAGATGCAAGTATTACATGAAAGAAACCCTTTGAATAGAAATGAATGATGGAAACTACTAACAAAGGAGAGGAAGCCACCAATGAGGTATAATGTATTCCAAGACATGGCATGGATCCAAATGTGTGAATATATTTCTTGTCACCAAACACAAGGGAAACCACTCAGTCAATGATCAATGATGAGATGTCATCTGATGAGTTCAAGGTCACCTACCAATGATGAAAGTAGGACAAGGGTACTAAGTAGGACCAAAAATTGATGTGAATGTGGAATGCATGGATGACTTACATACAAAGTGACGAAGTTTGAGGAATGACAAAATTAGGTTCATAGACCTCCTTTGAACAAGAGCCTGAGGCATATGGATAAACTTAGGAAACATAGTATCATTATTGAATATTGACGCAACTCTATGATGTATGATGCATCAACATAGTCTCCATAGGGATTGGAATATTAACAAGTTAGAGGAGTAAGTTATGAGCAATGAGTTCAGCTTCCTAAGGCCAAACTAAACTCAAACCTATGATGGATAGACTCAACAATGGTGCTTTTTTCAAAGGTGACACAACTGCTGCTGATATAAGACAATATTATTTTTTTGTCCAACTTTTTATGTTTTTTATCATTTTCCGTCTTTTTCATATTATAGAAGCCCGAAAGAACATAAAAGAGTGCTTATAGTACAAAAAGAGCGGAAATGAGTGTCACGGGAAAGAAAACTAGTTCCAAGTAGTGGAACATACCTATGATCAATGGAAGGAAACATGTGCAGGATAAGGACACTTAGGGAGATGTTTCATCTAGGGTAAATGGAAATAAAGCTGCAAAGGTTGAATAACAGGATATGCTTGGATAGGATTGAGGAATGTTGGGCGATTTGGATTATAATTGGAAAGCAAGAGCTGATATTAGGCTCAAACATGCAAGCATATGAATTATATGGAAGTACAACTTGATATAAAGGGGAGTTCTTGTGGGTGATGGCTAGAATAAAATATGAGAAGAAACACGAGGTTTCCATGCAAAGTCATGGAGGGACTATAAGGGACTCCTAGACCTAAGGAGGAGCTTCAACATGGGCATCAAATGAAAATATGGGTTCTAACTAGGGTACCCATGGTCAGGAAAGCTCTACCTCTTAAATAGCAAACATTCTATAAGAATCTAGAAATTTTTGTGTCGCTAAAAAGAGGGTTCATAACCAAGGTTTATGAATCGTAGCCATAAAATAATACAAAAATGCAAGCATAGTGAAATCCTATCCTATATGCCAGAGATGATAAATACATGCTGGAGGCATGGATATGGTAGGAAATGGTAAAATCCACTAAGAAATGGAGAAAATACTTCAATAAGTATCTCACACCACCATATTAGTCCATCAACCTTCATAAAATATTAAAAATGTGTTGAAAAACTATTTAAAGTGGGTAAAAATTTCATTTAAATAGTAAAAATATGATTTTTTACCATATCATTTTCATGTTTTACCACAATAGTGCTTTGGAGCCCATTTCACCCTCAATATTCAAACAACGATTCCGAGAGATACAGAGGATGAAATCACGAGACATATATACCAAGTAAGTATACTCTTCTTGCTCTTCAATTTCAACAGTTAAATTTTTTATTTTAGTGGTCAAATTTTTAGTTTTTTATCTAGAAATTGGGAAAATCAGTCCACGTGGGTCATAGCTTATCGGGTCGCATACAAGGGTGTGTCCATGTGGGAAAAGTGAAGCCTGCCTACATGTAGATGCAACTGTAAAAATTGTGACCCATGTGTAATGATGTGAATTGTGTTTTTTAAATGTTTTGACTCACAAATCTCTTTCTCTCTTGTAGGATGGTGATTGAATGGAGGGAAAGAGAGCATGGTGATGTAGGTAGGAAAGTGCAAGGATATTTTCCCACCCAAATTGCACTCCAAATATGTGGGATATATACGTTTTTAAACCTTGGAAGCATGATGGAACAACCTAGGTTGTTCCAAATGCTAATAAAATATTGGGATCTTGACATAGAGGCATTCAGCCTCAATGGGCGGCTGCTAAAAATTGAGGTGGATGATATTTAATTTATCACCGGATTGTGTCACTGAGGTGAGGTAGTCAATATTAGAGCTCGGGGTGGTGGGATGGCCATCAATGAGTACATTGCACTATATTGTATTCCTGACACAGAGAAGGTGGGAATCCAAGTCCCAATTCGAGCTATCCAGATCCTAAGATTGAAGGTCATCATACTAGTGATTTCTAGGATATTAGGTTTAGTGGGCCTTCATGAGGATTCTAGGCCTCTTGTGTTTTATGCACTTGAGTGTTTGAGACCCACTATCTATGATTGGAGTACATATTGGTTGGTGAACATGAAACATCAACTGAATGAATGTAAACTTGGGAGAGCAAAGAACTTTGTTCTGTTAGTATCTTATGCAGTTTATTCTTTGAGAGGGTTCTAGGTCTTATCCCGAGGGTAGAATTCCCTCCTCACAGTATATGATATTCATCCCATACATGGTGGATTAATATCATAAGGATAATGGGAGGTGGCATAGTGCCCCCTCCATATTCAGATGACTTTTTCCACTGGCGATGACGACAAGTAATCACCATCGATGACTATTCCTATGACAGGATTGACTTTCATGGAGATAGATATATTCCATTACCACCAGGGTCCACCTTCAAAGGTATTGGTAAGGATTTTTTTGATTTTTTAAATATTTCATTTTTTTTGTTTTTGTGATTTAATAAAAGTAAAAAATGTTTTTCGGGTGGCATCATAAATTAGCATTAAATATTTTTTGCAAACATTGATCCATGAATATCAAAGGGATACCCATGACACTGACACGAAGGTCGAGGAGATGAGATGGAAAGAAGAGATCCCAAGTGGAATCTACATAATGTACAGAGAAACCTATTTCGATTGACCCATAGGATTATGATGGTACAGACTGAGGATCTACCAGAGGCTATGCAAATACATGTAGTAGGAGTACCTCGTGTGTGGGTGAGGCTTTTCCAATGTCTATCCAATGCCATAGTATGTTATCATGAGACACATACTAGACCTCAGCCTTAGATTCTGTGATTACATTATGTACCATCCATGTATATTTTGATGGCTACACACCCAATTTTTATACTATGACACCACATTTTGGACTTTTATGAAAATGGACAAACTTATGGCTATCGATTTTATTATTATTATTATTTGTGTGTAAATGATTGCATGGATGAATTAATGCTTCTTTTTATTAGTTATGAGACAAAATCCAATATAAAATTTAATTTTCATATGCATCTGGTACTTGATTAGAACATCAAGGTATATGAATGTATAAATAAAATCAAAATAGTGTTCTACAAGTATTACCCGTAAGAATCGTCTCTGTAACATAGGCTCTCGAACTCGATAGCAACCATTCAATTGGGAAACGATCAACTGTGAAACTAGTCAAACTTCTAAAGACTGAATACCATAAAAAATGGCATCACGTAATAGCTCAATAAATGCACTATAGTTGGCCACATATGCAAATCCTAAGTACTTCGAGGACTCTGTTGACATCTTCCAACCAAGAGTAAGCATATAAGTGAACCAGTGATAAAAAGGAACAACAAAACTATATACAAATATATACAATAATGTATAAAGTACTAGCCTAAGATGGAGGATCAAGCATAATAATTCTTAATATAAATACCATTCCTAGGCTCCTTCAACACATTTCCTTGGTAATATTCTAAATCAAAAGCTCCTTTTTCAAAGACATGCCTCACAATGTAAGGATCATGACACATTGGGTTAAACATGCTTTCCCCGAGCAGTTCACTAGCTTGGTCATATAAGAGAACCAAGCCACCCTCAACGTATTGTTGGGGACAGATAGACTTATGATATTGAACCTTGACATGAAATTTATTGACCTCTATAGATGTGGTGGCATCTCGAGGTTTCTCATGAAGTTGCTTGAGGTGGAATAAGTGTTTCTCTAACTATGAAGTGTCAAGTAGGAACTCGATGGCTATTTTCAAAGAAGGGATAAGAAGAACGCCCTCTACTCTATGAACTAATTGGAAAGGTAAAAATCCCGTGGAAGTCTTTATTACAGTTCTATAACCCCACAAAGCACGATATAAAATAATGTGCTAGTTATATTTTCTTTGTTTGATGGTAATTTGTAAGATGGCCTTAAGAGATTTATTAACTTCCTTCATTTGGACATTTTTCTAGGGATAATAAGATGATGAATGATCGTTCTTGAACTCAAACTTTAATTCTAATTATGTGATCATTTTATTATGAAAGTGACTACAAGATCTGTGCCAATCTCTCTCGGAATCCTAAACAAAGCTATGATTTGATTGAATATGAAATGGGCGATAGTTTTACCATCATATTTAATAGTCGACATGGCCTCCACCCACTTACTGAAATAATATATGGCCACGATGATATGTTTATGCCCCTAAGTTGAAGCTGGATTGAAATCCATGAAATCAACTCTCCACTTAGTGAAGAGACCGACGATGATGGATAGATGTAATAGAGTAGGATGTGAGTGTATATTGCGAGAAAACACCTGAAAAGGGTGACATCTCTTGACCACATTGACACAATATTTAAATACGGATGGAAAATAATAACTAGCTCACAAATTTTTGCGAGTTGTCTCAAGCCTAGATAAGTGGCTGCCACATGCCACATTGTGGCATGTATTAAGCAAAACCTCATCTTCTTTGTTGGCTAAACAATGATGCAAAATATAATCCACACCCTAATGATACAAAGTGTCACCGATGATGATGTAGATTTTATCCTGATGGCATAGTCGTCGTCTTTCCTCACTTGAAATCTGCAGAGGGAACTTTAGAGTTCAGAGATACACAATGATGTATTTGTACCAGGGTTCTGAAGATGAGATAAGGAAAATATGCTCATCGAAAAATGAGTCCTCATAAATCATATCCTCATCCTTCTGTTGAGGCCTGGAAAATTGTAGGTAACAACAGTTAGGGATTCTCCCCAGTAAACGTTCCCAACTAGCCTGTTACTGTTTGGTATGGGGAATTTGTCCGGTTTATGGTTCGGGTACCGTAGGTCAAGTAACAAAAATAAAAGGTTTTACCGGTTACGGCCCGGTCCACCGTGTATGTTTTTAGTTTTTTGTATTTAAGTATGAGATGCAAGTGCCTATCTAAAAATGCAGATTGATAGAGAATACAAGGAGCACTCACAATGTGATGCAGAGGTTCTTACCTCTCGTCTTAACTCTCTCGCATCTAAACCACACACATCAAGAAAAATTAAAACTAACTATCTAACCTATCCCTAGGGAGAAAGATTATTATTCATCAATGAGTAATGTATTTTGTGCATGCATTAAGAAAAATAATAGATAGCTGTTACTTATTTCAAAACACATGAACATTTATAGATATATGAACAACCAGATAGCTAATTGCTTATGAACAACATTCATTACTCACAGTGGAAATTTCATAGAATAAACTAGAGCGCATTCATAACAAGAACATAGGTTCAAAGAGTTAGAACGATCTCACAGTAAATGGATAACAGCCGAAAATGAAATAGTTCACATTCAACAAATCCATAGCACAACATTTGAAACCTTCCACAAAGCTTTCTCCAACAGGAAACTTGTAATTTATTTATTGTAAAAGGAAATAGTTCTTCTTACAACATACTCTCACAAATCTATCTGGGAAAAAGTCCTCTAACACTATCTAACTCTCCTATACTTATACTACAAGCAAAACTCATGGGCTGCCCATCGGTGACCTTTGGGCTTCCCCCAACCATTAAAACCCACCCTTTTGTCTCTTTGTGAGTGCTCATGATTGATACAATATGTTACATTTCATATCAAGATTTAAGAGCACTTTATAAAAAGGGACCAGCTTGGTAACTGATGAACTTTTCCCAAGCCTGGGCCTTTGCTGCTATCGATTCTACTCAGTAATATGTTGGTCTTTTTAAGATCCTGTTCATCTCAGAACTTCACTCTCTTCTTTTTCTTGAGCAACATCTCTACTTATTTATGCTTCAGCTTCTTCTTTCCTTGCTGCCTCCCTTCTTCTTTGTCCTTTAGACATATCTTCTTTGCAGCAATCATCCTGTCATGACCATATCATATTTTTAGACCATTTAGCGTTTAACAAAGTAACATAAACTATACCAATACATGCATTCTGTAAAATGAACTATAAGAAATATTAACGCATGAAAAGAAAAATGATAAGGAAAATAAAATCCTGCAAGCTGGGTCCGGAAAACCTCTAAGCCTGCTGTTCCACTAAAACTACAATCTCAATAGAATAGACTCTTCATTTAAAACAAAGCCACATCTGAACTAATTCGAAACCTTGCGAAGAAAGCAAGAGCCAAGACAATGCAACCGACACTCCTCAAAACAACAAACCCCCAGACTGCACTCTTCATCTAAAAAAAAACCTTGACTCGACCAACACCCATGGGAAAATTCTGCCATCCCGTAAAGTAGAGTAACAACACAACAAAACAATAGGACAGTTGGAAGCAATAAACGCTAAGCATCGGGCAAATAATCCACTTCAGTGGGTGGAAGTACTATAGCATCGGATGATCAGTTCACTGAGGAGCCGAACGACAGAAAACCATCAGACTACGGGTTCCATGACAAGAATAACGTCAGTGATCGGAGGCTCTGAGCACTATGCGTCGGACAATTAGTCCTCAAACTTTCTGTAATGTCGACACTCCCAAATGCTAAAAACCCCCGATAGTTAAGCGTCAGATATCGGAACCACTAAAGCATCGGCCGGATAGTTCCCTGCACGGCCGCAATGGTGGGAGATAGACTGACTAAAAGTTCTACAATCAACATAAAAACATCGACAGTCGAAAGCTTTGGGGACTATGTATCGATGACCAAAGGCTCAATGCTGCCACCGTATCGGCAGCACAAAGAAGTAGCTCCCCGATTAATAGTCAAAACCGTCAGGATAGCAAAAATAAAGTATCGCAAAGTAAAAAGTCGGTCGATAAAACCAAGGCATCAACGAAAAAATAGAACATACCATCGGGACGTTTATTAATTAGCTTCCATAACGATGACTGTGTAGAGAACTACGGCCCCGATTCACTATTCAACTGACCTCCGAAAAACCAAAAAAAAAAAGTTGAGTTCCAAAAAACTTTCGGCTGGGTAGCGATAGAAATAGTTTGTTTCACCTCCGAAACAGCGGTGATAAAGAGAACTAAAGTTTCGATTCAAACACAAATAAACTTCCGATAGCAATGAAGGAAATCATTCGGATCAAAGGGCATCATTTTCACATCAACTTTAAACTCCATAGTCCAAAGCATTGGCAGACAAAAGCATTTTCCGAAAAGCATGGAAACAATTGACCTCACTTCAACTTCAAACAATCCAAATTTGCAGCAGAGGGAAAACAAAAACAGAGTTAAGCAATCCAAACAATCCCAGGCAAAATGAAATTAAAAGGAGGGCCCAAAATAAAAAAAAAAATTGGGAAATAGTTGTAGCTGCAACAATTGGCGACTACTTGGTGAACTCAGATCTCTGGAAAACTGCTTGACACTAAAACCATGTTGAATTCTTCTAGATGTCTGGATTTCCCAAATGGCATATGTATGTACTTTTAATCATTGATGATAGTCCAATTTAAGAAAATGGAAACCAAGATTTCAAAGTCAAGATAACTCTTTTGAGGCCAGGAATATGCGTTTCATTTTTTACCTCTGTCTTCAGATAGCTTCCAGCTTGGACACCACAGGATTGTAACATATGGTAAACAAAAATACTCATTTGTTCCTCATTCCCATGCCATTTTGCACTTTTTGTGCTTTTGGACTTTTGTCCTTTTTGAGTCCTCCTGCATGCCTTTCTTTCTGATTTTTATTTTTTTATTCAGGCTCCTTTATCCATAGTGTCCTTTTGTGTGAGAGATATATTTAATTTTCAGCTCACGGACGGAGAAGAACTTTGGCAATTTTGTACTCATATGGTTCCGTACTTTGTTTTGATACACATTGCTTTCTTAGGAGTTTTTTTTTTACTCTTATTTTCCTTTTGGCTTTCAATTTTTGGCATGGGATCATTTATATATAATATATTGTTTACCTTGCTTCCTTTCCATGGGTCCTTGCTGTCACCCCCTCAGACATTTTTAAATGTGAGATAGATGGAGCCTTGAAATAGTATTCCAGGCCTTTTGATCCTGAGTTATTTTACAAGGATTAAGTAGGACTTCAATGTGTTCATAGCCATTTAGGGAAATTGCTAAACTAGAAGAAATTCTTTCAGATAAATCAATAGTACGCAGTCTTATAATCACAGATTTTTGTTGACCAGAATTCTGATGCTCTCCATGCAACTAAAAGTTTGCTTCTTTTATTGAAATCATTCAAAAACTAACTAAAACAAACATAAATAAAATAAATAAAAAATAAACAACCAAATCAGTTTATTTATGTGCAAGATAATCGAGAAATAAAAAACCAAGAAAATAAAGTTTGAGAACTAACCACTAACTGGTTAGTTCTCTTCCCACCCCCGTAAATCTGACAGCTTGTAAGTTGAAGGGCTAGGCTTGACTGCAAATTGAAAAAGGCCTACCCATTATAAAAAAATACATCTACTATTTTACAATCAATCTCATCAGCCCATGACAATCGAAGGAGATCGGGCTGGGTGTCTGGTGTACTGCTAGCTTCTTTTGCTTGGTAGTTTCCTGGTTCTAGCTCAATTAGATAATTTCCCAATACAGAATTCACTGGTTCATTCTTACCCTCTAACTGAGTAACATTGTGCTTCATGTGGGGATCTCTTAATACTTTTTTTTGATTTGGACTTCCCTTATGAGGCAACCACATATGTGACCAATTTGATGCGAAATACCCATTTAGCCTTGTTGACCAGTCTCGATTCAAAACAAGTCCATAAACATCAGGTATGCATGCTACCACAATATAAATGTACTGACATATATTTTCATTGGTAGATAAGTGAATCAGAACATCTTCCATTTCCCCGACTACTTTCAGCTTGGTCCTGTCTAGCTGAGTAACCTGCCTGGTAGTGGGTTTAGGTTGTCCATTGATCTTTTTGCAGATTGAAAGTGGCATAACATTGACTGCTGACCCTGATTCTACTAAAAAATTGTGCACCTTATGGTTTAAAATATCAAAAGTCAAGAGGAATAATGGGGTTTTAAACCTAGCCGTACCTCCCACACTTGCTTCAACATTTTCTTCTGCAGGTTGGTTGTTAGTGGGGAGCTCTTCCTCTAGTACTTTAAGTGCTTTTAACAATTCTTCTTTCTGTTGAGGTATATTACACATTTCAAATAACGAAATATTTTACTTAGCCTTTTTAATGTTCTCCACAATATCGTACCCCATCTTAGGTGCTTTGAGATTTTCCTTGACATTAGTCTTATCAGGCATGTTGACTTGTTTCGGATCTTTACCGGTAATGGTAAATTTAGGTATTTTATCATCTGTGTTGTTCTTCTGAATTTTCTTTACATTCTTCTGAAGTCTCTTAATTTTTGGGAGTATGGAATTGTCTTTATTTAACAAACCTTGACTTCTCATTATCACATTTGTTTCTGATGTTTCTTCCTATTTCAGTGAACCTTCCTCTTTTGTATCAAAAAGTGAGACACAATCCCATAAAAACAAAGCATCATCCTCTTGTTTTTCTGTGGATTTATTACCCTTTTATTCCTCATCATCAACTTCTGTTAGTTTAGAGTCCAATAGCTGATTCATTACTAATGTCATCGAATTGATCCATTGAGGGCAATTTTTTTCAGAATGAGGTTGCTGATGAAAGGTGCAAAAATTATCCATACCCACCTCAGTTAAATTCATTGATGCAGGACTGTGTGGAGGAGGTTTAGATTGATTCTTGTCCTCTCTCCTTTCAGAGTAAGGCTTGCATGCTTTATGAGACTCCTTTTCTTTTTCCAAATCTGTCACTCTATTAGATAGTTTCTGCATCATCTTCACCATCCTTTCAAAATCATCTGATTGCTCATCCTTACCAAAAGTTTTTTCTTTCGACTGCTTAGGATAATCTCCTATGCTCTCTTTTTCAGCTTCTACTCTCTCAACTTCTTCATAAGTTTCTGATAATGTAGGTTTGACTGAAATCTTGGAAAACATGGCCAATTCAGACCCTAGAGCTGAAGTATAGTATTCACTCAGAACTTTATCAGATGGTTTATTAGTTGCAGAAAAATTCTTTAGATAAGTAGCAAACCATTGAGTGAAACTATGCAGTTTTTCCTTCCTTTCTTTCTTTAAAGCTCATAACCCTTTCATCAGAGCTACATGAGTTTTTTGGATTGCATATTTACTTCTAAATATTCTTTCAAAAGTATCCCAGTCTGTGATTGAGTTTGCAGACAGAGCAAAATACCATGAGGCTGCTGCTCCTTTCCGAGTATGAGGGAACAATCCGCAGACTACATCGTCATGTTCTCCAACTCGTAGTCCTTCTATAGCCAAGTAAAAGCTTTGCAAATGATCATCTACCAAAATATTTTCACTTGGTTCAAACTTAGGCAACATTTTCTCAAAATCCTGAGGTAAGTCATGCAA
This sequence comes from Pseudotsuga menziesii, assembly GCA_001517045.1. Lineage (NCBI taxonomy): Eukaryota > Viridiplantae > Streptophyta > Pinopsida > Pinales > Pinaceae > Pseudotsuga > Pseudotsuga menziesii. Next base: position 492,461 of record LPNX010215856.1, on the reverse strand, counting down.
AGGAGGTTCTAGGTTTAGTGATGATCTAGCCCTCCATGAAGGTGGTGGATTTGGTGGGTTAGGTGGCTGATTTGTGTTTACATTTGCCATGATTTTGGGTGGAGAATGAGGTGGTGAGTGAATAGGGGTATGAATAGGGGAACAGTAAGGTGTATCTGGGTCCAATTGATTTAGAGGTTGAACAACTTCCTGTAAGGCTGTTTCTACCAGTTCTTCAAAATCTCCAACCAACACTGTGTCTTCCACTATAGGGTGGTCTTTCTTTCGATATTCTCTTTTGGGTAAGACAGTATTAATTGGTAATCTTCCAATCTTCTTCACATATGCCCTAGTATGTCTTCTCAGATAATTAACTACTTCGTTATCAACAAAATATAGATGGTCTTTACCCTTTTCTTCAGGAATTGGATCAGGAAGCAAACTACTTTTAGAACTGTCACCGGTGGAATAATCTTGAGAAAATTGGTTTCCTTGGCCAGCCATGCACTGGTGACCCTCCTTCTAGTGCCAAAAACTGTTGAGGCTTGGAAAATCACAGGTAACAACAGATAGGGATTCTCCCTAGTAAACGTTCCCAACTAGCCCGTTACTGTTTGGTATGGGGAATCCGTCTGGTTTATGGTCCGGCTACTGTAGGTCAAGTAACACAAATAAAAGGTTTTATCGGTTACGGCCCGGTTCACCGTGTATGTTTTTCATTTTTTCTATTTAAGTATGAGATGCAAGTGCCTATCTAAAAATGCAGATTGATAGAGAATACGAGGAGCGCTCACAATGTGATGCAGAGGTTCTCACCTCTCATCTTAACTCTCTCCCATCTAAACCACAGACAACAAGAAAAACTAAAACTAACTATCTACCCTATCCCTAGGGAGCAAGATTTTTATTCATCAATGAGTAATGTATTTTGTGCATGCATTAAGAAAAATCACAGATAGCTGTTACTTATTTGAGAACACATGAACATATATAGATATATGAACAACCAAATAGCTAATTGTTTATGAACAACATTCATTACTCACAGTGGAAATTTCATAGAATAAACTAGAGCGCATTCATAACAAGAACATAGGTTCAAAGAGTTAGAACGATCTCATAGTTAATGGATAACAGCTAAAAATGAAATAGTTCACATTCAACAAATCCATAGCACAACATTTGAAACCTTCCACAAAGCTTTCTCCAACAGGAAACTTGTAATTTCTTTATTGCAAAAGAAATAGTTCTTCCTACAATATACTCTCACAAATCTATCTGGGAAAAATTCCTCTAACATTATCTAACTCTCCTATACTTATACTACAAGCAAAACTCCTGGGCTTCCCCTCGGTGACCTTTGGGCTTCCCCCCAACCGTTCAAACCCACCCTTTTGTCTCTTTATGAGTGCTCATGATTGATACAATACGTTACATTTCGGATCAAGATTTAAGAGCACTTTATAAAAAGGGACCAGCTTGGTAACTGACGAACTTTTCCCAAGCCTAGGCCTCTGCTGCTATCGATTTTGCTCAGTAATCCATTGGTTTTTTTAAGATCCTGTTGATCTCATACCTTCACTCTCTTCTTTTTCTTGAGCAAAATCTCTGCTTCTTTATGCTTCAGCTTCTTATTTCCTTGCTGCCTCCCTTCTGCTTTGTCCTTTAGACATATCTTCTTTGCAGCAATCATCCTGTCATGACCATATCATATTTTTGTACCATTTAGTATTTAACAAAGTAACATAAACTGTACCAATACATGCATTTTGTAAAATGAACTATAATCAATATTAATGCATGAAAATAAAAATGATAAGGCAAAGAAAATCCTGCAAGCTGGGTCCGGAAAACCTCTAAGCCCGCTGTCCCACTAAAACTACAATCCCTATAGAACAGACTCTTCATCTAAAACCAAGCCACATATGAACTAAATCAAAACCTTGAGAAGAAAGAACGAGCCAAGACAATGCAACCAACACTCCTCAAAACACCAAACCCCTAGACTGCGCTCTTCATCTTAGAAAAAACCTTGACTCGACCAGCACCCATGGGAAAATTCCACCATCCCATAAAGTAGAGTAACAACACAACAAAATGGTGGGATAGTCAGAAGCAATAAACGCTAAGCATCGGGCAGATAATCCACTTCAGCGGGCAGAAGTACTATAGCATCGGTTGATCAGTTCACTGAGGAGCCGCAATGGCGGAAAACCATCAGACTATGGGTTCCATGACAAGAATAACGTCAGCGATCGGAGGATCTAAGCACTATGCATCGGATGATTAGTCCTCAACCTTTCTACAATGTCAGCACTCCCAAACGCTAAAAACCCCTTATAGTTAAGCGTCAGAGATCAGAACCACTAAAGCATCGGCTGGATAGTTCCCTGCACGGCCGCAACGGCGGGAGACAGACTGAATAAAAGTTTCACAGTCAACATAAAAACATCAGCGGTCGAAAGCTTTGGGGACTATGTATTGGTGACCAAAGGCTCAATGCTTCTACTGTATCGACAATGTAAAGAACTAGCTCCTCGATCAATAGTCAAAACCATTTCGATAGTGAAAATAAAGCATCGCAAAGTAAAAAGTCGGTCGATAAAACCAAGGAATTGGCGAAAAATAGAACTTACCATCGGGACGTTTATTAATTATCTTCTGCAATGGGGGCTGCATAGAGAACTATGGCCTCGATTCACTGTTCAACTAACCTCCGAAAAACCAAATAAAAAAAAAGTTAAGTTCCAAAAAACTTTTGGCTGGGTAGCGATAGAAATAGTTTGTTTCACCTCCAAAATGGCGGTGACAAAGAGAACTAAAGTTTTGATTCAAACACAAATAGACTTCCGATAGCAATGAAGGAAATCATTCAGATCAAAGGGAATCATTTTCACATCAACTTTAAACTCCACAGTCCAAAGCATTGGCAGAAAAAAGCAGTTTTCCGAAAAGCATGAAAATAGTTGAACTCACTTCATCTTCAAACAATCCAAATTTGTAGCAGAGGGAAAACAAAAACAGAGTTCAGCAATCCAAACAATCCCAGGAAAATGAAATTAAAAGGAGGGTCCAAAATTTAAAAAAAAATTGGGAAATAGTTGCAGCTGCAACACCTTCATAGGCAAATTGGGCATTAACTTTGCAAATACTAAATAATTTTTGGATTTTGCAGATACAAAATCAAGGTCGAACTCTTGCAAAATCACAATCCATTTATTATATTTCCCTCCAGTCATGTGTCTTGTCAAGACAAATTGATATGGATTGATGTGCACTACGATAGTAGTACAATAGAGTAAAATATAATGACACAATATTTGGACTGTGTCAAAAGTCACAAGGGCCAATTTTTCTACAAGAGTATATTTAAGTTCAACATATATAATATTTTGGATAATATAATAAATAATGTTCTCATGGAGCTCATCATCTGATTGAACTAGAACCATGCCAACTGTCTTTTGATATGTGACGATATACAATAAAAAATATCTACTATGGTCGAGAAGATGAAGTATAGGTGTCGATACCAAAGCTTTCTTAAGAGCATCGAAGGAATCCTGGGATCACACATCCCATATAAACAAAGCATCCTTCTTCAAAAGGTGGAAAATAATTATTAGTAATACTGGTATAGTTCACTATAAACCTACGTAGAAAATTGGCCTTCGACTAAAGACTCTAAAACTAACTAATTGAACATGGGGGAGCAAACCAAAGTATTGCCTCAACCTTTAAAGATTTGACCATAATTACCTCTTTTGACACGATGAATCCAAAAAGGTGACCTATTATAACACAAAAGATGCATTTCATAGGGTTTAAATGAATCTTATAATGCTTTCATCTTTCGAATACAAGTCAAAGGTGAGCTGGATGATCCACTCTCTTGCGAGAGTGAGCAATAAGGTCATCTAGATAAACTTCTATTATATGCTTGAGATTCATGAAAGGAAAAGGTCATAGCTCATTGAAAGGTTTCTCTAGGGATTTTAAGGCTAAAGGGAATTTTTTGATATGCAAATTTTCCCTAAGGATGGGTAAATTCCATTTGTTGTTGATCCTTGGGTTTAATTTGGATTTAATTACAACAAAAAAACCGTCCATGAAGGAGAAAATCTCACTTCTCGCACGCTTGTTAATAATCTGATCAACGAAGGGTGTGGGAAAATTATCCTTTGAAAAATCATGAATTTTTTTTCACAATCATATGTTTCCTTGATTTTTATCTACAGGAATGGGGTTAGATATCCACTCAATCAGAGGAACTAGGTAGATGAAGCCAACTTTAAGAAGCTTCTCCACCTCTACTTTAATAATGAGGGTCTTTCTAGGATTCACCACTCTTAAGCAGTGTCAAGCAAGCTTAGTGTTTGGGTAAGTATTGATCTCAAGATTGACAATGATAAGGTCTATTCCTAGCATGTATTCATATGACCAAGAAAAAACATCTCATAATTCTTTGAATAGATCAGTGTAAGTCTGAATTTATTTAGGTGAGAAATATGCAGTGATATAAATGTTCTCCACTTTTCGAGGAGTTTAAATTTTTTTGATTGAGATAGTAGGAGTGATATTCTCCATGTTCTCTTCAGCATATATACCATGCATATCCAATTATACCATGGGGTTACTAACTTTCTCATGTAAGGATGACCAAAACTCATTGTGTTGGATCCTTTCAAGTTCTGATAGGAAATAAGATCTATGATGCATGTCTTCCCAAGGCCTTTTGGGACCATTCATGGCCTCAATAATAGATTCATCCAAAGGAAAAGTAGCATTGAGGAAATCATGCGATCATGATGAGTTAACTACCTAAGCAGGAAGGAGTGTTGTTAAGGAATTTATCTTATGGTTGGGGTTGAGGCCACCAACGTACTAGGGGTTCTACATGCTGACATATAAGGTTATGCAAGTATATAACAAAGCAGAAGTTCAATGATTAAGACATGCATACCTTATTTTGAAGGTTTATCCTAGCATTGACTTCTTTCCAAGTGCTCCTTAGATCCACTCATCCAATACCTACAACAATCAAACTACCCTTCTCAAAACACCTTCATTTATCATAAAATCAGAGATATGAACATATATTGAGATTGAAACTTTAAAAAAAGCACAATCTGTTGGAATATAAAGCAATACTAAGAGGGGGGGGGGGGGTGTCTCAGTATTAATCAATTTATGACACAATGTTATCGTGGAAGCCCAATAGGAAAAACCATCAACACCTTCTATTTCTGTAAAATGATATTTACAAATGGTTTCTTCTTGCTCCTATAGACAAGGATGCTACAACACCCTATTTACCAGCAACTATTGGAAGGAGGGTACGAACCCTTGATTTATCAGCTAGTACTGAAAGGATGCTTCGACACTCTATTCAATAGCTACCACTGGAAGGAGGCTACGACCCCCTTGCAGGTATGTTGCATGCCCTAGCACCTCCCAACCACCCTTATATGATAAGTCGATCTCTGACTTTTGTACACTTATGGATCTCTCAATAGAATGTACAGAGACACCTATTTGAAATTTTAAAACATTGTTTATATACTCTTCATCTAATAATCTCGTATCTTCATCGTGAATTTTCACAAACAAAACCAATTGGAAATTACTTCTATGTTTATCATTTTTAACTCTGTTTTAAATTTATTAGTCACGACCTTCCACAATTTCCTTTCCACATTTATCTTTCTGTGAACTATCTTTCTGCAATTAACCTTCCACAATGATCCTTCCCACAACTACTTTTCTGCAATTAACCTTCCACAATGATCCTTCCCACAACTACCTTTCTAAAATTAAACTTCCACAATGATCTTTCCACAATCATCCTTTCCACAATTTGTGGGCACTCCTTCCTTCTGCAATTGTGGGTTGCAGATTACAGATCTACTTTTCGACTTTTCTTGAAATTTCTTCTGTAATTCGTCTTCCGCAACACTTCTTCCACAATTGCGGATTGCATATTGTGGGTCTTCTTTTTGATGACTTCCTCAAATCTCTTCCGCAATAGTATTCCTAAATTTTTAACAAGCACGTACCTTGGCATTGAGGAAACTATTCCAGACCATTGATCTTTCTCTCTCTTATCATCTAGGTCGTCCAAATCTTCAACTCATAGAAACTTAGCATTTTAATGCTTCCGACTTTTGTTTGGCCAACTGTGTTATTTCAGCTTCCACAAATCTATTTGGACTATTTAATTAACCATTTCTTTATTCCTTTTTCATTACTGAATTCCTTTGACATCAATGACAACCATATTCAACATTCTCCCCCTTTGGCATTAATGGAAACAATTTCTTAATTTTCCAATTTTCTCCCCCTTTGAAATTAATGACAAATACTTCCTTTTGATAGCTCTCCCTGACAACATATCTCCCCCTGACATGCTGTATTTTCTTGTTTCTATTAATTGTAAGGAGATAACTCCCAACTTATGTCTAAGATGCTCAAATGCTTCTTTGAGTAATGGATTCGTAAAAATGTCTGCAATTTGTTCTTTCGTATCAATATACTCCAATCTGACCAGTTTTTGAGACACTCTCTCTTAAAAAATGATATTTGATTGGAATATGTTTTGTCTTAGAGTGCATAACAGATTTTTGGACATGTTTATAACACTTTTATTGTCACAGTGTATAACAATTGGGTTCTCATATTTTACAAGTAGATCTACCCATGTTTTCTTCATCCAAATGACTTGTGTACAACATGATGCAACAAAAGTATACTCGGCTTCTGCTGTAGACAGTGAATTGAAAGACTGATTTTTGCTTAGCCATGACACCAAACAATCTCCTAAGTAGAATGTTGCTCCACTAGTGCTTTTCCTGTCATCAATACTTCCTGCCCAATTTTCATTAGTGAATGATATTAGAGTGGATTTATTTCTTTTTGGATACCATAATCCATAATCCACAGTACCTTTTAGTTATCTAAGAATTCTTTTTACTCCAGCCACATGTGTTTCCTTTGGGGCTGATTGGAACCTGGAAACCAAACCTACAACCTGCATTACATTTGGTATTGTAGCTGTTACATATAATCAAATACCATTCATCAACCTATACATTGTATGACCTACTTCTAAATATTCATCATCTTTTCTCAATTTACATCGAGTGGCCATAGGAGTACTAACAAGTTTGGATTCTTCCATTTTGAACTTTTTCAACATCTCTTTGATATACTTAGTTTGAGAGATGAAAATCCCCTTTTCTGATTGAGATACTTGTAAACCTATAAAGAATGTCAGTTCTCCTAACATTGACATTTCAATTTCGTTCTTCATTTCTGAAGCAAATTTTACAGTCAGAATTTGTAGATCACTTCCAAATATGATATCGTCTACGTAGACTACAAGAATGATCATAATTTTTTTCAAACTTTAAGTATAGATTATTGTCAGTGGCCCCTCTTCTATATCCTTTTTGATTTAAATAATTGTCAAGTTTTGAGAACCATGCTCTTGGAGCTTGTTTAAGGCCATAGAGTTCCTTCTTAAGTTTGCAAACGTGATTTCTATTTTCTGACAAGATAAAACCTTTAGGGTTCTCATCATTGGCTTCTTCTTCAAGTTCTCCATTAAGAAATGCATATTTTACATCCATTTGACACACTCTAAATTTCTTATATCCTACAAAATCTAAAAACATCCTAATGTCTTCAAGTCTTTCCATAGGTGCAAAAGTTTCTTCATAGTCAACACCTTCTACTTGATCATATCCCTTGAATACTAATTTGGCCTTGTTTCTTGTCACATGGAAATGCTCGTTGAACTTGATTTTAAAAATCCATTTGGTTCCTATAGCATCCATTCCCTTAGTTCTTGGAACAAGTTCCCAAGTTTGATTCTATTCTATTTGATCAAGTTCATCATTCATAGCATTTATTCAATCCTCACTTTTGCAAGTTGCTTTAAATGTTTTGGGTTCTACTATCAAAAGTAGTGCTTGTTCTTCATCATAAAGTAATTTTCTTCTTGTCTTAACTCTTGAATATTTGTCACCAATTATTTGATTTTTAGGATGATTTGTCTGAACCCACCTAGATGGTGTCTTTGTTTATGATTTGGAGAGTCTTCATTCTCATTTTCAAATGATTCTTCTTTCTCTATTTTTTTTTTCAAAAACATCCTCTTCTTGTGATCTTTTTTCTTTCTTTATCATCTATTTTTTTTCATCATCAGTTTCTTCAACATCCACACTTTCCTAGATTTGTATTCTTCTCAGTTTAGTATTTTCAACAGTTACATTTACACTTTCTATAATCTTGTGCAACCTTAGATTATAACATCTGTATGCCTTTTTGGTGGAAGAATATCCAAGAAATTTGCGTTCATCCGTTCTAGTGTCAAACTTCCCTAAATTATCATCATCTCTTTTTATGTAGCATTTACTTCCAAAAACTCTAAAATATTTGACTAAAGCTGGTCTTCCAAACCATAGCTCATAAGGAGTCTTGTCACTATTCACTCTAAACTGTCCTCTATTTTGTACATAGACAACTATATATACTGCTTCTCTCCAATAGCCATTCGGAAGTTTTGCTTCATTAAGCATATTTCTGTCTACTTCTTGGACTGTCTTGGTCTTTCTTTCAACAACTCCATTTTATTGAGGAGTTTTTGCTACTAAAAAATGCCCCTTGATCCCATGAGTTTCACAAAACTCAATGAATTCATTTGAGGTGAACTCATCACCATTATCTCATCTTAGGCATTTAAGATTGAGATTTGCTTCAGTCTCAATAAGTGCTTTGAAGGATTTGAACTTCATACAGGATTATGATTTTTCTTTAAAAAATGTCACCCAAGTCATCCTTGTATAATCATCGATTAATAACATAAAGTAATGTTCACCTTGAAATATTTTAGTCCTTGTTGGTCCACAAATATCAGTGTGAAATTTTTCTAATGGCTGAGAGGTTGTATGCTCATTGACCTTAAAGCTAGTTCTAGTTTTCTTCCCATGAAGACAATGTCTACAAACATGATTTGGTGGTTTTATGATCTTTGGCAAATTCCTTAAAACTCCCTTCTTACTAAATTTTATAACGTTTTCAAAGCTCAAGTGTCCCATCCTTTTATGCTATATCAAACTTTTATCAATTTGACTCATATTACATTGTTCTTCATTTTCTAGATTATATACATTGCTTGGAGTTCTCATAGCAGTCCCAACAAGTTTTCTTGAATATTTTCTTGTGATTTCACACTTCTTGGAATCGAATATACATATGTGTCCTTTATCACATGTTTGAATCACACTTAAAAGATTAGGTTTTATGTTCTTTACAAGCAAAAAAAATTCAACTTTCATTTTGTCTCTGAGAACCACTGTACCTTTGCCAATTATTTTAGATGATACATTATCTCCAAAAGTGAATTTTCCTTTTTGATTTATTTTCAGGATTATAAACTTATTTGGGTCTCCTATCATGTGTTTTGAGCATCCACTGTCCACATGCCATAGATTTTTTTTCTTCAGTTGCACATAGAGATATTGAACATTCCACATCATCCTTATTTTTCCAAGTCTTCCTCTCCTCATTAACTTTAGATTTTGTGGTGTCATTCTCCATAGGAATCACTAGTCTACAATTTCTAGAAATGTGTCCTTGATTACCACATTTGTAACATTCTATCATTATAACTCTGTAGGGGAGCAAAAGAATTATAAGTTATTCCAATAGGATTGCTTCTAATAACTTCCTTCTTATAGAAAGGGGATTGTGATGTGATTCCTTTACCAATTGGAACCATTGGCTTACAATTTCTAGATATATGTCCAAAATTGTTACAGGCATAACACTTTCCCAGAAAGAGTTGTTGATGTCTGCTTGGCACATTATCTGTTCTGCTTTCTTTTTGAGAAAGAGCAAATTTTTTACTGTATTCTTTTACAACTGGTCTCATAAGTGCATATGCATAACTTCTCTTATTTCCTTTTTTATTTATAATAGAGGATTGTTCTATCTTCTTTCCTTTGTCATAACCTGGTCCAATTTTATCACCAAATGATCTTTGACAACTTAGGATGTCATTCAAAGTTTTTGAACCGCTTTTAAACTTTGATTTAAAGGATTCTTCATTTTTCTTCTTTCTAACCAAGATCAATTCAGCTTCAAACTTTTCTAATTTTTTCTCTCTTTTCTTGAGATGATGTTCTAGATTGTTTTCAACCCTTTTTAAGTCGGCAACAATTCTTTCTTCATCATTGTTTTTCTCCTCAAATTATGTCATATGAATTTTTTATTTCTTATACATCCTTTTATACTTCCCTAATTATTCAAGATCACTTACAAGTTCTGCTTCAAGATCTACCACACCTTCTACTTCATCTTCAGGAATTTTGCTCTCTACTCCCATGAACAAGACTTCAACATCTTCATCTTCACTAGACTCATTTGAGAAGTTATCATCCATGGAATAAAATGCCTTGTTTTTGTTTTTCCTTATAAAAATCCTTTTTTTTTTCTTTGAATCTTCAGGGAACTCATCATCATCTTCTTGTTTGAGATAAGGGCATTTGGAAGAAAAGTGACCAATTTATCCACAGTTAAATCATTTTAAGGGTAATTTCCCTTTGTAATTACCAATACCTCTCTTAATACTTTTAACAAGAAGTGCTTCTTCATCATCAAAGTCTTCTGATTGAATCATTGCCTTATATTTCTTAGCTACCTTAGACACTTTAAAAGGTGCTTCCTTCTTTTGAGAATTATATTTCCCAATCCTCATTTCATAAGCTATGAGTATCCCATATAGTTCTTCCATGGTGAGTTAACTTTGTGAAGATCTTCTCTATCTTCTAGGGTGTAAATATTCAGATTGCATATCATTGGAAGTGATCTTAGTACTTTTTCACTATTTCCTTTTCTTATAACTCTGCTCCTAGCCATTCAATTGCATTAACGACTTCATCAATTCTCTCAAATTATTCTAAAACGTTTTCTTATTCATTCATTTTTATACTTTCATATTGTGTTTAAAAGTATGGAGTTTGGCCTTTTTTTAATCTTGATGTTTCCTTCATAGATGGTCTGTAATTTTTCCCATATCTCCTTTGTTGTTTTACAATGCATCAATTTGGCAAAGACTGTTCTTTCTAATCCAACCACGATTACATTAACAACTTTAACATTGCATCCAAATTGTTTTATTTCTTCAAGATCCGTGGGAGGATATTTTGGATATATATGCCCAGTTTGTACAGACATCCAAACCTCCAGTCCAATAGATATTATATATATTTTCACCGTAATTCTCCATAAAGCATAATCTTCTCCAATGAATATTGGAACCTTGGATGATGGTTTTACTTGTTGATCCATAGTGATAAGAGATATCTCTTCAAGTGTTTAAACTTTTAGTGAAAATCCTTCTCTGATACCAATTGTTGGAATATCAAACAATACTGAGAGGGGGGTTGAATAAGTATTAATCAATCTATTTAAATTTTATCACTTAAAACTAAATCAACAATAAAAATATATCACACAATGTTATCATGGAAGCCCAATAGGGAAAATCACCAACACTTTCTATTTCTGCAAAATTATATTTACAAATGGTTTATTCCTGCTCCTACAGACAAGGATCCTACAACGCCCTATTTTCTAGAAACTATTGTAAGGAGGCTATGACCCCCTGATTTATCAACTACTACTAAAAGGATGAATTGACACCCTTTTCACCAACTACAACTGGAAGGAGGATACGAACCCCTTGTAGGCCTATTTCATTCCCTAGCGCCTCCCAACCACCCTTATATGATAAGTCAATCTTTGACTTCTATACAACTATGGATCTCTCAGTAGAATGTATAGAGATACCTATTTGAAAGTTTAAAGCATTGTTTATATACTATTGATCTAACAGTATTGTATCTCCATAGTGACTTTTCACAAACAAAAACCAATTCGAAATTACTTCTATGTTTATCATTTTTAAGTCAGTTTTAAATTTATTAGTCATGACCTTCCGTAATTTCCTTTCCGCAACGATCTTTCCGCATTTTTATTTTCGCAAACTGTATTTCCACAATTGACCTTTTGCAACAATCCTTCTTGTAACTACCTTTCCGCAATTAACCTTCTGAAATCTCCCTTTCCACAATTTGCGGGAACTCCTTCCTTCTGTAATTGCGGGTTGCGGATTACGTATATGCTTTTCAACTTTTCTCGAAATTGCTTCTGCAATTCGTCTTCCACAATACTTCTTCCGCAATTGAAGATTTTGGATTATGGGTCTGCTTTTCTATGACTTCCGCAATAGTCTTCCCACAGTTTTAACAAGCTTGTACCTTGGCATTGCGGAAACTATTCTAGACCATTGGTCTTTCTCTCTCTTATGATCCGGGTTGTCCAGATCTTCCTTCATAGAAACTTAGCATTATAGTGCTTCCAACTTTCATTTGGCCAACTGTTTTATTTTGACGTAAACCTCTTTGGACTATTTAATCAACACTCATGTTATTCCTTTGTCATTACTGAATTCCTTTGACATCAATGACAACCATATTCAACACAATCAAGATCATTACTCATCAATAACTGAAACATGCATAACAAAGGTCTAGAAGGAAATAATTTTCTTTATTAATGAAGTTCTTGGAACAAACACATATACCTTTGTTTGATCTGGCTTCCTTGAAACCTAGCTTTGGGCCCTCTTTCTTCTCTTATCCAAAAGAAATCCTCCAGCATAACTATGTCTCCAAAAGGGTTCCCCTCTCATCTAGCCCCTTTCCTATTTTTATTGTCATTTGGGAGGAGGAGTTACGAGGTTAAGGTAGTTAAGGTAGTTGGGGTGGTTTCCAAATTGACCCCAAGCACCTCGTAATTAATTTGATTTTTATTTTTAACAAGTTTTAAAGGAATATGAGAGTGCAACAAGGGAAACTCACATATGACACGTGGGTTTCCTTAAGGAAACTCATATATGCAACTTTCAGGGTAAATACATGTGTTGACTATGGGAAAGTCACGTATAATACGCGGGTTGTCAATATGAAAGTCGTGTATATTTTAAAAACTCATAATAAAAAAATATGTTAATACTAGAGTAAACATCATATACTTTAGTTCAAAACCTCCTATAGCCATAAGGCTCTTCAATCCAACTTTTCCTTTTTTGTGACGACACATTAAGTATTATCACTTAGACAGAAAAGTGCCATTTTGAGGTATAAAAGATGCCCCCTAATGGATGATGTTAGAGGGGAAGGATTACCAAAATACGTTACACTTAGAAGCTCAGAGGACCCAGAACCCAAGTTGCAAAAAAGTACCTAAAAAAAACAAATAGAGGTCATTTTACAATATCATTAGTGAGAATGGTGTGTTAAGTCATATGGAGCACTGGATCCTTTACAAGATACATATACATCATATGATACGAGCTACAAGGGAAGACATGATTTACAAAGTGGATCACAACCACATGAGTATAAGAAAATATCTTCAAAGCTAGAGTTATGTTATAGAGTATCATAACAATATTTGAACCCAAAATTAGATGAGAAAATCCGATGCCATCCGAAGAAATTGACCCTGTCGTCAGATTTCACCTTGGTAATTACAATTTTTTTTATTTGTTTTAAATTGGCTCCAGTTTGTGTTAGATATTCGATGATCATCGGTAATATGATGACTGTCATTGGATATCAGACGACAGTATTTGAATTACCAACGATAAAATTACAATGGTCAAAATATTAATTTCATCGTATATCTGACGATAATTTATTTTTAGAAACTATATAATAGGAATATTCTAACATGTTTTCTATACAAGTGATGCTTTACGGAAGTCATAATATGTGCGCGAACTGTTTTACATACAAAAGGCCACAATTATTTCAATTGTTATTGTGATTAAAAATAGTGAAGTGTGGACCTTGATTTTTTAAGATCGATAATCATCAGTCAAGCTTGGTATCAGATAATGTCAGAACATAACAATATTCCTGATCCAGGGATCAACATTGTGAATGGATTTCTAGATTGTGGGATGGACCGGAAAGAAAGGGTGATGGGAAATTCTATTGTCCATGTAGTTAATGCAGTGTCTTGAAAAGGAGAAGAATAAATATTTCAATATCCAAAAGACATTGTAGTGAATATGGACATGCTGAGGGGGAACACGACTATCGTCAATTTGTAAGTTTTTCACTATATATGTCTTTATAATGATTGGTTTTGTAAATGTATGTATCATTTTAATATTTATTATATTAAATAATATCTCTTGACAGTTTCATGTAATTATAAAGGAAATGCATCCTACGATATATCTCCCAGAGGATGTGCTTTTAGAACAAGCACCGATGGACCATGGAGATATGGATAATGAAGAACAAGTTAACGATCATATTGAAGAAGATGATCATATCGATGACATAGTTGAAGATGATAGTACAAATAAATTGATCCATGATACATTTAATGTTAGAATGGATGATGATGATGATCATCATGAAAATGATGAATTTGATGATGTTCATGATATACCTCTTCTTGAGAAGGCATACAAACCCCTTTATGAAGGCTCCAACACAATTTTTCTCTCTGTTATATTGTTGATAATGAACTTGAAGCTTATGAATGGTTTTTCAAACAGACCGGTCACATAGATGTTAAGGTATGTAATATTTTCCATCACATACATATGATCATGATAAAGGTTATCTTTGATCCTCTGAAAATTTCATTGTTAATTTATATATTATACTAACTAGTTTTTTACTTTAATTTGTTGTAGCTTGATAGATGAATTTTTGTTAACATTGCCAAATATTTTACCTCGGACATATCAAGATTTATCTATCATCGTGAAAGAAATTGGAATGCAATATGAAGCAATTGATGCATTCCTCGATCATTGTATCATATATTATAAACAACATGAATTTGAAACAAAATGTGCAGAATGTCATATCAGTGGATATCGAACAGATCAATTAACAAAAAAGGTTCCTCGCAAGGTTCTTCATTATATTCCCATTATTTCACATTTTCAACAACTGTTCAGGTGCAAAAACATAGCACAATTTATTGGATTACCATGCACATAATAGAAGTCCAGGTGACCTTCTTTGATTTCCTGTAGATGGTTCTGCATCTAGAGATATGGAGGAAAAATGGACACACTTCAAAGAAGAACCTCGTAATTTTTAGGATTTCTTTGGAAGTAGATGGTGTCAATCCATATGCAGAGAAGATGTCTATTTACTTGGTGTGGGCTATTTTTGTTATGAACAATAACATTCCTCCTTGGCTGTCAATAAAGAGGGAGCACATAATATTGGAAATGATTATTTGAGGTATGTCTCTACAATGATTGTTTTTTAATATAGTGGCATCTCATTTGTCGTATTTTGTTTCATAATGTCATATGTTTTTTGTCTTTTACTATTGTGTATTATTTATATTTCTTAATGGTTGTAATAATTATATATTTTATATGTTCAAATAAATCAGGTAAGAACCAAGTTAAAGATACGAATGTATATATTGAGCCTCTTATTGACGAACTACTAAATCTATGGAATGGCATCACTATGTATGATGCATCTAGACCAATACGACACATGCAATTTCAATTCCTTGCAATGCTTGTATGAAAAATACATGATGCCTCAAGGTTAAACCATTTTTGTGGTATGTAATTATAACGTTGACTTTAATATTATTTAATTTTATGAAGTTGATATATTATGCATGCATGTTTTTTCAAATAATCCATTAATTTTATTTAATTATATGTTGCCATTTCCTCCCTCTTCGACCCAGGTTCAGGCCTTTCATCGTGCGGAACAAAGCCCAAGATATCGTCCCGACAGGGAAAGGCTCAGTAGGCATCACCTGTGACCCAGATGTAGTCCCACTTGAGATATCTATTATGGGTAACTTCTAGAACTAGGTTTTGCAGTTAGGTGGGGGTTCCTTCAATTTTGGCACCTTACCAACTCACTGGACCGAATATGGTGGGTTTATTGCTTAATATTACTATGCATGGATAAGACATTACTTAACCTATCCATTACAGTGATTATAACAACAATGTATGCTTAAAACACATGCTATCTATCAATAGTGTGACTCATACATCATAAAAATCATTCATTAGAAAACACATAAACACTTGATCATAATAAACATTCCTGCAACTTAATCATATTCAACATTTACAATCATATACATTCACATAAATTCACATACATTCATGTGACATAAACACATTCATCATCTAACAAACAATCTTTAATGTGGAAACCCATTCGGGAAAAACCACAAAGGCACTCTTCATCTAGCATGAGAAATATATCACAACTTTGGTATGCACACTTAGTTGTAGAATTTGTTCTAGTTATTCTTCTCTTATCTATACATACTTTTCTCTCCTCTCATTCTCTCTGGTCTGATGGCACTCAATCTTATCCTACTTGACTCTACTGTTGTTCCGCACATAGCCTAGATCAACTACTCTTCTGTATACTTCTGTGCACTCAGCTGTAGATTACTCAACTCTTCTTACATACACAATCCTAATAACTGACTGAGTAAGTAACTAAACAGGTAAAGCATATACAACCGAGCAACTGATCAGGAATCAACCCACACACAACCTTGGTTCTTATAGCCTCTAATTTGACTTCATTCAGTTAGGAAACAAGCTATAATTCCTATTCTAGTGACATTTGTCAATATGCACTAACGACCCAAATTACAAAGATGATTTTATTCCTTACAACATGTGTTACTTCCGTCGATTCTATTCGACCTCATACCCATGATCTTCCTTGAACTATTGTTTTCAACCATTGCATCGCTGCATGTCTTCTCTAGCATGGTTCCTTCTGTTGCGACTGATATTCTCACATCCTTTCCTCCTGTCACAGTTTTTCTCTCATGTTGCTAATTCTTCCTTCTGTCGTAGCTTCATCTGCGACTACTTCTTTCCTTAACTCTTTCTTCCTTATCTACTTCCACTCTTCCTTTTCTTATTCTATCTCAACCTTCTCTTCCTTCTTGCAACATAACTCTTTACCTTCTTGGGCATAATATGAACTTAATTTTTCCTATCTTTTCCCAGGGCCAACATTATAATTGAAAATATTGTTAATCCACCGAAACTTTATGTAGGTATTCAAACAAAGGGAAAATTTGCATGTACAGTTTGTGTTCCTAAGATCAAATCATGTCAATTAAAATGTTTACGAAAGGAGGTATTTGATGAGTATAGGAACTTCCTCTCTAAGAATCATAGGTATCGAACTACCAATAAACGTTTATTTAATGAGAAGCAAGAAACTGCACTAAAACCGTAGAGAATGACACCTCACACATGGAAGTTGCAATATAATAGAAATCATGAAGGTACATACAAATCAAATTGTCTATCTATTATCACATATGAAATGTTTTTAATATTTTTTTATTGTGTGTTGTTTACGGTAATTGGCATTGATTTCTGTAAATTATTTATAAATTGTGATTCATGATGGTTGTCATGATCATGAAGGAAATAATGATCTTCCACGAGGAATGAAAAGTTATCCTAAACAATTCAGTAGGTTGTTGTACTATGAGAACCTACAAATTGCTCATTTGTTTGATATAATGCATATCAAAAAGACTGCGTTTGAAACATTATGGCGAATATTGGATCTAAGGAGTGACAAAGAATAAATTGTAAAATTTTCAATGACATTCATGAAGTCAATAATGTAATGAAAGATGTCGTTCAATTACATAGCAACATATACCAAATTAATATAAACTCACTTCCGTGGTTGTTAACAGAGCAATAAAGAAATTTTGTAAAACAAGTCTTACGAAAACAATAAATTTTCCACCATATTTTGTTCAAACATGANATATTTTATTCTTGTGCATATTATTGTTGGTATTTTTTGTCTACGTTTTGAAAAAAACATTGAAACAATTTTTATATTGTTATAGTATGTTCTACCTCTATCTCTCTCGGAAAATGTTGACAACAATGTCAAACAAGACATATGATCTTGGAAAATACATGAGGTAAGTGGTGATATCTTCCATGCATAAAGTGTTTGTTTAATTCATGGTAGAACTTACATTTGATATTTATTTTTATAATTGTTCTGTAAAATAATGTTTTTTTGTTGTTAAATCTCGTGATTTGTTTGCATCACTTGTATATGGTTTCTATCTAAAGAAACCCATAAATAATATATAAATTATTGGAGGAGAGAATTTCCTCGTCAAATGTGTGAAATGCAAAAGCATCTACCTTTGACATTTTTCAATGCACAAGAACATTACCTCATACACCAAGTTAAGGATATTGAATTGTGTGGACCAGTACACTCAAGGTCCATGTGGATAGTTGAGAGGCACTTGAAATTTTTGAAGGGCTTGGTTAGACAACGACCACGTCAGAGGGTTCTATGATGGAGGGATATATGGTATACCAGAACATGATGTATATTATTGAATACCTTCCTATATTAGTATCAAAGCTCAATTTAGGTTGCATTTGTGATCTAGACTCCAATAACAATTTTGAAGGGGAGTACCTCATTGAGAAAGGTAGATAGAGGAAGGTGAAAGGTAATTATTAGCTAGTGGAGATTAATTATAGTACATTTGACTATTTGTTTATGTATATATCATACTTATTTCATTTTTTAGTATTCAATATGCATCAATTAAAAGTGTACACCTGCATGTTAAGTGAATATACATTTGTACTTAATTGTAATTTTACTTTCACGAAGTAGTTGGTCATGTGTGGGAAGCACTTCATTTATACATAGAAAAAAATATTGATTGGATGAAGGTATGGATTGAATGATGTGAATAATCTGGTCATGGAAGATCATGGGAAGGTGTGGCTTCATTGGTTAAAGTAGCACATCGTACTAGAGATACCAATATTACATAAAGGGAAATCGATTTAGCATATGGTTTAAAATATAAGTTGGAAAACATATTAATTAGCATACTATTAATTTTTTTTAATATATTGATGTACACGTTCATTTATTTCCTTGAATAGCATAAACATGCACTTAATCATGATTAATTCATGATGTAACATTTATGTGTATGGCTTGTTGCAGGTAAAACACCATAAGGCTATGTGGTGCAATAATCATAAATTTTGCATCAAAAAGTTGGATGAAATGAAGAAAAATTATGATTGTGGGATAATTGTAGTCTTTGAGGTGACCAATGTTTCCTCTAGAAGTGACAGACTTCCAGAACTCTCATAAAATCAATAATATGAGTATTTGGAAGATATTATTTAGTGTGATTTAACTCCTTCAAATTAGTTATGTTCATTGTCAAATGGTATAGGTTACAATTGAATCAACGTGATCTTGATAGAACTATTATTGAACATGACAATGGATTTACCATGGTTAATACAAGGTTGTTTGAGCCAGGAACAAAGCCCTATGTTCTTCTAAGCCAATGTGAACATGTATTTTACTCTGAGGTTCCAGGTAGATGGGGTTGGTCATTTTTCATGAGACATAATCCAAGGGAAAGGTCGATAAAGTATAATGTGGAGGATGATAATGAAGAAGGTCTTGAAGAAGAATATGATTTTGAGGATGATCAACATGAGTTAGATCATCATGTTCCAGAGGAAGATGACACATGATTAATTGAATCAGATGATGTAGCAAAAAATGCCCATGAATACGATTTCGATGATGACATGATGATTGAAACTTAAATCAATGAAGATGATGATATAGCAGATCCTTACAATGTTGAATCTGGATTGGATGATACATATGATGACTTGGATGAAGAATATCATGAAATTCCATTGAGTTGCATGAGGTATGCCTTAATATACATGCTCTAATTTATATATTAGGCATTTTAAGTTTTTTTGTAATTTTCTTGTATGTTGGAATATGTTATAAGAGACATTGCTTCTCAATTGGTATGTCTAAAAACACATGAACAAATTTTTTTGTACATAGATTTTGTTGGGTTATTGGGAATTGAGAGTGACGTGGGGGGGGGAGGTTCATATGAGCTTCCAAATTCACGTGCATGTTTCCCCTGTTTAGTAGAGAGTATTAAATTATTCTTGAAACAAAGAGAAGCTCAGTAATGTAATGCTCTCATATTCATCCTCCTCCTCCTCCTCCTCCTCCTCCTCCTCATAATCATCACCATCATTGTCATCATCATCCTCATCATCATCCCCATTTCCATTATGTTCATCAACATCATCATCATCATCATCATTCTCATCACTGTCATCATCATCATCCTCATTGTCATCATCACCGTCACTGTCATCATCATCATCATCAACATTGTCGTCATCATCATCATCATCACCATAATTATCATCAACATCACCATCATCATCATCATCATCACCATCATCATCATCGTTTTCATCATCGTCACCATTATCATCATCATCATCGTCATCACCATCATCATCATCATCATCATCATCATTATCGCCATCATCATCATTATCATCATCATCATTATCACCATCATCATCATTATCGCCATTATCATCTTCATCATTATCATGATCATTTTCATCATCGTCTCTTCTAGTCTTTCTAGCTATTCCTACAAAACACATGAACACTACCTGTCAAAACCCCAAATTTTCACAAAAATTTAAAATTTTGAGATAAAAACAAATGCTAAAACCTGCGGTCTACTAACAACTAAAGGTTAGCAATAAAAGAAACAATCAAGTGATGAGTTTTACAAAATCTTAATTATGTTAACTCAACAGTTCAATTTTGTAACAAGAATAAGGTTTACTAGTGTATTGTTTTATTTAAATTTACTGATGAGTCTTTTCATGTCAAGTAGGTGGAATCTAACTTTTGAATCTGGGGATTACTAAGCAATTGTGCTAACACAGAAGATTACTGGTTCTTACAGGTTTACAGGTATGATCGAATGAGTACGTTTTAAAAATTCTTAAAGTATCCAGCAGTGTTTTATTTGCAATTATAAATCTTAGTAAATAAGCTTCTAAATTTTAAACAGCTTCCGTGAGGTAAAACCATTTGGATTCCTTCAGTTTTTCTTGTAATAAAGTTCAGAAGTACATAGCAACAGTAAGATATGTTTGCGACTCTAAAAATTATAATCTCAGTTACAAAGTACTTCTACTTTAGTGTGCATAACTTGCAATGTTATAATGGTTTTTTTGTCAGTATGTAAACATTAATATATTATCTTATCTGTGTAACAACTGTTCCACATTTTGCTTCTGCGAGGAAACTTACAACCTTTAACCTTCTTGTCATTACAAGTTTGATTTGTGCTAACAACAAAAATAAACCATAATGCTTTCTCACATAAAATCAATGTTTTCCTATACTTTTTAACTTCATGCCGAACCATGTGGTTCTAATAATTCTAGAACTCAAGTAGGATCATTCCTATTCAATTTCTTAATTTTCTATGATACTTCTCTTGTATTAAATTACTGTTTACAATCAGTCTTTCTGAGATTGATGCCTTCAAAACAGGTCAACTTTCTAGCTATTAAGTATAATTCTATAACCACTATACTACCCAATAGACATGGTAAATCATTAGTAAGAACCTGGTTGAGTCACGACCAAAATCTTTCAAAGTTTCGTCGCTTTGAACTATGTAAAAGCAATTCATAAAAGTGTTCTTTCAAAACACTTTGTCAACCTCATAGTTTTGTTACCATTTGATTTAATAGTTCCTATAAGTCTTATAAATGGGCATAAATTATTTGTTTATTAGACATTCTAGTCTATAATTAATTCAAGGTCATAAAAAAGTTTTAAAAAGAGTTTATTATTCTCCAAAAATATTATATTATTCCATTTATAAAAGTTATAACTTGAATAGTCTTTTTATAAGAGATTAACTATGCATAAACTATAATTTTTCTACATAGAAACACTATAGTTGTTCGGTGGTTAGCTTGAGCTATCCCATATAACATTTGATCTCCATCCAAAACAAAGTCAACATTTAGAGAAGAGAATTGCTACCATCCAAATCGTATTTGTGATGTTACAAAGTAATAAACATAAGGTTAACAATGAAATGAGTCTTATGCATGAACGATTTCAGCATTAACCAAGGTTTTTAAAAAATGAAACTTCTTTGCTAGGTCAACGTAATTCACAACGTTGATATTCGAATATTAATCTAGCATATGATATGATGCATGGTGTAATCGATTTGCAAGGCAATTATTTGGTTGATGATATAGTTTATACCTTGTTTCAATAATTAAATAATTGGTTATCATTTTATGCAGGCAACTATATAATATGACCCACTGCATGTTTTGATTTACATGACCACGTGGTCTTCTCCTGACCAAGCATGGAAAATATAAGAGGCACCATAACCCTAACCCTTTTCATTTCTCCTCCGCAGTTCACGCTGCCCCTTGAGGCTGCTCTGCTTGGATTTCATGGCGGTCGTCGGTCCTCTTCTGCTCCATTTGTCTCGAGTCTTGTGTTAGCATTGCCTTTACCTCTGGTGTTTGGTTTTTAAGCCATTATTAGTGGTTGTGAGTTCTCACTCTGCAAGATTTGGCCCTTGGCTTACTGTCTGCTCCATTTTTCTTTCATTGTCCTTGTGGCTCGTCGTTACATGAGGTTTATTCTTGCAGGCTGTTGGGTCTATAATTTGCAAAGCCTGTTGATGACAGTGGTTCTATGAGAATGTTCATCATTCCAATTGACAGGTAAGAATTGTTTTTAGTGTTTATTTAATTTGTAGCGGTATTTTTACTGTTACAATAGTATAACACAAATCTTAAGTTGTTTAAGTTCACTACTACATTTCGATCCAAAATCCGACGGTTACTTCTGACGGCGCGTGGATTTTTTCTTTTAGACCTACCAAAAATCACAAAGTTAAATTTTTTTTTTAAAATTGTGGTCATAAGCGTCGCTTAAGCGACGGCTAGGCTCATAAGCGTCGCTTAAGCGACGGCTAGCCTAGCAAGCGTCACTTAAGCGACGGCGCATGAATTGATCAATCATTTAAAAAAATAGGATTCGATTTTTGTTGAGATGAGTAAGGAGGGAAACTTCAATAGTTGCTCCACTAGAATCGTCATGTCTTCTCGGAGTTGCCGGAGGTCTTTGTCCACCATTTCCAATCTTTTGCCCACTTCCTCTTCCAATATTGTTGTCAACCATTTCTGATCTCGAAGCTGATGGCGCAGCTCCTTCAGCTCTCATGCTAGCCTATGAATCCTGAAGTCTACCCTATGACGATGGTTTCGTACCAACAAAAGTTAAAATAGAATAAACCATATGCTTCTGTGTCCGTCATCTGTATAACATGCAACACTTTGAACATTTGAGATATTTGATCTCAGGATTGTTCGAAATGCGCTTAACTTGAGCTTATAATTCAAGATGGATAGGGGATAGGGTCCCATAGTGCATTCGCTCGGCCAAATTGAAGTTCACCTTATTCAAATGAGTAGCCATGTTTGCAGCCTTGTCTGCTTCTTGATTAAGCTCCTAAAGTAAATGTAAGAAGGATATCTTCGTAGAAGACTTAGCAAGGATCTTGATTTTGCTTAGGAGATGTTGAGAAACAAATTCCTAGGCTGGGAGGAAGCCATAAGGGTACTTATTAGGGATTTCTTTCACAATGAGCCGAAGTCCAGAGGCTTTGAGAGCATGCTGCGATGACAAACAGGCGGGGAAAAGGGCTGGTAGCAGTAGCATGGATTCAATTTTTGTTCAGATGGGAAGCGGCAGACGATATTTCCATGGCTTTACCAGGTATATATAAAGCTCTCCAAAATAGGCATATAAAAAAGATTATTGATCCTCAACTCTTAGCCATCCGGGACACTTCGATATCCAGATCCACGAATAACGCTTGATTCCTGGGTAGGTGCTTTCGTTAATTTTTAGTGGCTTTGCCCGTGTTCCTATATGTATAGATGTTCCGGTATGAACTGGTGTTTATAGGAGGGATGTTCCAATATCTAAAGTTCCTTTCAGTGTAGTTCCGGGATTTGCAACTGGAAGCCATTTTCCCACATTTGGATCTGTTCCTATGGGTTATGAAACTGAATCATTCACCGGTACTGGGTCTTTATCTAGCTCTTTATATATAGATAGGCGGAGGATTGAAGTACTCAAAAGCCCCATATTGTATGTGGACTCCAGGCCAGGTCTCCTGTTCGAGTACGATAATGTTAGGCAAGCAGTGGTTGATGTTTGATCAGTTAGGGGAATGTAACAGATTTGTGTGTTGCTGAGTTTTCAGCTTTTTGTCTTGTGATGATTTATAATGTATTTTATTGGATATTTGTATCAGTATGTTGACTATCATATGGGAGCAGAGTCAGGATATGTCCGTTTTGAGCAGCCTGAAATGGTTCAGAAACCATGAGCAACAGCTGTACTTGCGAAAGAGGGGGGGGTTAGTTGTGAAGAACTATATTGCTGTGTTAGAAGCGGTTGAGGGTATGTGCATATTTTTCTGTGGATGCGTGGTATGCTGCTTTGTTGTAGCTTGTGCACAATGCATATGTTGTTTGTAAAATGTCCCAAATTTGTATGGACCTTAAAGCTTGATGTCAATCTTATTTGTTTGTTTTCAGGTGAAGCTGAGAAGGAATACTGGGCTAAGCTCCGTGAAGGTCAAGATAAGCGTCGGCAATTTGCAGGCAACAGTAGGGGAAGGTACCTTTTTTTTACTCAAAGAGGAATTTGGTTTGGTGGCATTGTGTAGTCAACAAAGGGAAAGTTTCATAAGAGTTCTCAGTTTGCATTTCTTTTGAAAAATTTAAAACATTCAAGGGTTTTCTGGTGTGATTAGTGGCTAGCCCTATGATGGGATGCCTAATTTGTCCTTGGATAGATCTTCACAAGAGTCATGAATTGCTTAAGAAATGGACATGGCAAAAATTCTAGTCCCATTTGCATTTCTCTGGTTTGTAATTAGGGATGGAGTCTGGGGAATCAGAAAACCCTTCATTTGCAGTCTTATTTTGTTTCACATTGCAGAGTGACTTTCTGGCTTTGTGGATGCTTATTTATGACACGCCATGATGCTATCCATTAAAGCAATTTTCTTAGAATCCGTCTCTACCCTGGGTTTCAAGAATAGGTGTTCCACAGTTTTGTCCATTGATGACTTGTTTAAAATGACTTATTTACTTTTTATTTACTTGGACAATTCACCTTTAATTTCAGAGGTGGTCGTGGCAGAGGAGGCATGCACTCATCTAACAATCGAAACTCATTCACCAAGGGGAATGGCACTGGAAAAGAGAACAAACACAGGTGTCTTGAAGAGGATGATGGATCCACCAAAGATGAACGGCCAAATAAAGTTCAAAAGCTGGGAAATGATGGAGAATTACAGGCATCTGAGGCTTCCAAAGCTGTTGAGGGTAATTGAACACCCAACAGGATTCAGCAGACCATGCTATATGATTTATTCGGCTTATCAATTATAAATTTATTGTATTGAACACATTTTGATTTTCCTCTTGTAATTCTTGTCATTCCTTTTTCCCTATAAGAGGGGTAGGCATTAAATTTATTTGAAGGTCGAGATATAGGATAGTTTTAGTGGTTTTGGATTAGAAGGTTGAATTTATTAGTGTGTAAATTTTTGTACCCATTCTTTTGGTGACAATGCAGGGATGGCGGGCATTCTATATCAAATGGCAGACAGAGATGGCTGAAAGAGCAGTAGTCCTAAGCTTCAGCTTGATGAATTAGGAGGATGATGATGCAAGCAGTAGTCCTAAGCTCCAGCTTGATGAATTAGTGCTTCAGGCAAATAATAATGTTAACTACCAAGCGGTATTATTTTATGAGATTGACATCATGAAGATATTCCTGTGCTTATTACTGGCAGAAATTCTCTATTTTCTGTCCATTATTTCTGGTTGTACTTTTATGAAAATTTTATGCTTTACAGGATTTTCTTGTGGATGACTTGCATACACCAGAGAAATATTTTGAAAGGGTTAGTAGATGTACAAATATAGGGGAGGGATTGCATCAGAACAGTTACCCTCAAACATCAGTGCAATTACCAGCAAATATTGAGCACCAAGAGAACAACAATTATGTACAAACATCAGAGCAATTGCCTCCAAATCTTGTGGAGGGTTTGGAAGTGACTTCTGGGCTTGAAGGTGGACAGATCAATTTTCATTAGGATTACATACCTGCTGCAAAACCTATTTTCACTTTGACTGGCAAGGAAGAAACATCACCAGTTTTTAATGGTCCACATCCTGGACTATGTCCTCCACCAGCAGCATTCTTAGGACCCAAGTGTGCTCTTTGGGATTGCTTGAGACCTGCTCAAGGGACAAAATGGTGCCAGGACTACTGTAGTGATTTTCATATGACTCTTGCTTCGAATGAAGGTGCACCTGGAATGATACCTGTTCTGCGTCCCAGGGGAATTGATCTGAAGGATGGTCCACTCTTTGCTGCCCTTAGTGCTAAAACACAGGAGAAAGCAGTTGGTATTCATGAATGTGAAGGTGATGCAACTGCCAAGTCTCCCTGGAATGCATATGGTATGGTATACATCTTTGCAGTCTACATGATGGTTCCTGTTGAACGTCTCTAGCCTATAATATCGATAAGTTAGAAAATGAAGACATGTCTAGTACATCTTATGAATTTCATGACTTAAAACAATGCTTCTTTTGCAGAACTATTCGACATGTATGTGCTTGAAGGTGAATCAATGAGAGAATGGATCTTCTTTGACAAACCGCGATGGGCTTTTGAAAGTGGAAATCGAAAGCAATGTTCATTGCTAGATTATAGTGGCCGTGGTTGGCATGAATCAAGGAAGCAAGTCATTAAGGATTTTGGTGGACTGAAGAGGTCATACTATATGGATCCTCATCCATCTACTCAGTTTGAATGGCATCTTTATGAATATGAAATAAATGATTGTGATGCTTGTGCCCTCTATAGACTAGAGTTGAAGATGGTCTGTTCAAAGAAGAACACTAAAGGTAAGGTAGGGGGTGATCCCTTGGTTGATTTGCAGCATCAATTAGGGAAGCTATCTGCTGATTTTTCCTGGGTAGCAAAATGAAGTAACATAGAGTGAAAAAAAACCGTTAAAAGAATGGTAGCAACTACACTTATTCAGCCTCAACTCGACAACTACACTTATTCATCCTCAACTCAAGTTGCTCCTATTGG
This sequence comes from Pseudotsuga menziesii, assembly GCA_001517045.1. Classification (NCBI taxonomy): domain Eukaryota; kingdom Viridiplantae; phylum Streptophyta; class Pinopsida; order Pinales; family Pinaceae; genus Pseudotsuga; species Pseudotsuga menziesii. The sequence goes on along the minus strand of LPNX010215856.1, from coordinate 465,258 downwards.
CAAAAGTTTGCTCATGGGGCATGAGTGCAGCATGGTTATTTTGTCGAAGAAACAAGTGGATGCTATGCAACTCAATGATAAAAGGTATATATGTCTAGAAGTATCTGTTTGACCTCCTTAACTCACTTTATGTGCTTGATTACAGCCAAAGTAGCATATAACATTTCAGCATTGATTGCTATTCTGTATTTTAAGATCCAGAAAGTTTTGTGTTGATTGTTATAAAGGGCATTGACCAAGTATAGTACATTGTATAATTATTCTGTCTATTTCAAAGAGATGATAGATGCTTTACCCACTATCATCAATGCTATAATAAAGGCTATAATGGAATCTGATGCAAATGCTTTTGCCCCATTTCAACAAGCAAGTCGTTACTGATCAGTGTTCACAGTCTGGCAAACATATTTTAGAACTGTGCATTTCAAGTGGCTTTGGGATGCATTTA
>LPNX010215856.1:379794-461825 GCA_001517045.1 Pseudotsuga menziesii | reverse complement strand
ATTTTCTTATAGTTTCTTCTTCACCTGGCCGTATCAGGAGTTGTGAATACTCTGAAGCAGAAGCAAGAATTTCAAGGAGCCCCTTCAGCTTTGTCTTTGCAGCCAAGGATGAGCTAAAGAGATAGAAGGTGGTGCTTCCAACTGAGAATTAGCAAAAAAAAAAATTAATTAAAAAAAAAAAAATTTCCACAGGCGTCGCTTAAGCGACGGTTTCTGCTGTCGCTTTTTCGACGCCTTTTCTAGACTGCCGTCGCTTTTTCGACGCCTTTCTGCTGTCGCTTAACTGACGTTTAGTTTAATATGTGTCACTTTTCTGATGGTACTATGTGTCAATTTTTCGACGCTTTTAGTTCATATTCGTCGCTTAAGCGACGGTTATAAAGGTTATTTTCTCAAAAAATTTTGCTACCGTCGAAAACATTCCGTCGCTTAAGCGATGCTTTACATTCAAGCGACGGTTACCTAAGTGTCTCTTAACCGACGGTTATTTAAGTGTCAGCTAACCGACGACAAGTTTCCGACGCTTAAAAAAAAATCAAAGTGTCGTACATGCGACAGGAAAGTGTCGAAAATCCGACATGACGGCCATCGGATTTTTGGTCGAAATGTAGTAGTGGTTCTGACATTCATCTTTTAAACTCCTTGTAGGTGCTCGCCACTAAATGCATTTACGGTGGTGGAAGTATGCAGTCCTTCTTTGAATGCCATGGCTTGTGGTCCAAAATGTTGAGTTTTCACCCTACTTGTATCAGGGTGGTCATTTGGAATCACCTAGGGTTTGGGGAAGCCTTCCTCGGCTTGCCATAATTTATGTGGTTCCTTTAATAGGATGTTTGTTGCTTTACCCAGTTTCAAACCCTCGCTAGTCGATGAGTAGACTCGGTTTTAAACTGAGCAATGTAAATAGTTTTTGATGTTTGGCTTACAGCTTGTTTAAATTAATAGTTTTCTTGTAAAGACCGTTCTGTCTTCCAACTTGTTTCGGTTTATCAAATGTTTAACATTAAGCTTTGTGTACTCAGGGTTTTTAACCTTCTCGACTATAGGTGAAGTTTTGAGCTCTATTTAAAGTACTCTGTAAACGTTATTGTTAATGTTTTTATGACTGATACTTACACTCATAGTTTAGTTATAATTATTGTTCGTTTTTATTCAGATTTATGAGCTAGGGTTTATCCTATGGAAACCCTTCTTTTTAAAATAAATTATTCTATTTAATTTTTAACAAATATTAATACTTATTTAGTTGACTGTTAACTAGTATTACATAGTATTGTGGAAATTCTAGTTTATAATAATTACCACTGTCTTTTTGTTTGTCCTTAAAGGACTGTAAGTAATTTATAATAACCTGATTACTTAATTATTACATAATTCAATAAGTTTGGTTTATGACTTCAATGTATTGACATTTGTAATTGTAATAAATATAAGGGTTTTAACCCTGTCTTTCACTTTCACAGGTACACCTTGTTTGTAAAAAATAAAAAGGGGCAATTCTTTTTATAAGTGTACATTTTGTATATGTTACTCATTATTGTATTTTACCTCTGTGTAATAAATTTTAATTTGTTCTTTTAATGATTAAAAAGAACTAATCTTATTGTTTATCCTAGGTTATTACTATATATAAAGAATACTGGTAGATTTCTACTTAGAAATATGAGCTAGGGTTTTTACCCTATTTAAATTTTATAATAATGATTTTTGTACTGTTATTTCATTAAGTTCGATTATTGTCACAAGATTTCTTCAGTTTGTTTAAAAGAATTACTAATTTATAAACAATACTGTTTATGTTGATATTATTATCTGTTGATTTACTATATTTTATTAAGTACGTATTTGCGCATATACTTTATTAATAAAGATTGAGAACAGTCTATAATAGTTTAGTTTATTAAATAGGATTATTTTTGTAAGCTTGATAAAAAGATATAAGGATTGTCAAACCTATCATTACTCCTTTACATATAATTTTTCTGTAAGAGTGTAAGAACAGTTCCTTGTTAATGATTCTTTAAGCATAGGTTACTAAAGTGTTTTAGTTATTTTATTTCTAAAAAAAAGAATACTGTAAGAGTTATTAAGTTCTTATTTATTTTATTCCTTATCTTGAATTAGTTTATCTTTAGAATTTGATTAGGTTACCAATCCTTACTTAGAGTTCAAATAGTTGCAGGTTAAAATAACTATTATTAATAGGAAAAGATATAACTAATTGAACCATATTTAAATCCTTAATTAACATAAATAAATAAACATTTAATTGTGACATTTCTATTTCTTCTATTTCAAGTTAGATGTATAGTTTGTAAAAGAAGTACCGTGTAAAAGAATAACTTACATACTTGAACACACTGCTATTAGTAAAATAATATGACCCTTCTCTTTTTCTAGCATTCTTAATACATAGTCTGGTTTTAACAACAACCCTACTAAACAGATTAATATTCTTTCTGGAAGCAAATATCTACTGAAAGAAAAGATTCCAACACTCTAAAATTATAAGTAACTCTATTCATTTCGGATTCCTATCATATCTTCATCCATTTTAAACACACTACCTGTGCTAGAGTATGGTCTAGTTTATTCCAGACGGGGAAAAACACAGGTAGGATTATTTTTCATCAAAATACAGATTCAACATTCAACAACTAAGATATTTCAATCTTTAATAGTTCACTACATAACATATAAATCATTCATTATTCATTCATTCTCAGATATAAACTTAAACACAGTAAATAAAGACTGTAGAACCTATTTAAAGCTGGATGACAACAGCATTGGGAGGCCATTCCTCCCTACCAACTCCTGGAGAGTGCTTAAACAATGACTTCTCAGGACCCCTGAGCCTATTCTTGGTCTCCTTGGCCGAGAATTGGTGGAGCAAGCAATAAAATACTAGTCCAATGACTCAGTACTAACTCTGCACTTAGCAACAAGATCTTTCAGCTAAAAAGCTGTACTAGATCACTTCCTGCAGTTTACCCATCAAACACTTTCCACAAATTTCCTTCCCAAATAAATCCTTTGAAGTTCATTCACCTGAATTATTATCTTCTTGGAATGAGTAGCCTTAGCTCTCTTCAATGGGATTTTTTTATTCAGATTGCCTAGGTCTTTTTGGGTTAATTGTCATTAATTGAGCCACCTACTCTGATCCCACTTTCTTGGGGGATCATGACCCCAAATGTAGGTAGGTTTCCACCTGATACATTGGAAGTGTTTGAGGATGATGCCACTTGTCTATTTGCTCTCCACCTAGTCTCCTCCACCAACTTGACCAGTAACACTCTTTTTAATAGCTCTCCCAAGCTGTTGTCTCTACTTTTATTTATTAAAAATTAAAATATTCAGAATTACATTCAATATCCTTGACTCTGTTGAGTCATCATTTACAACTTAGCATTAAATTTAACATAATGTATTAGAATAAATCAAAATAAGATAATATTATTTTGCAAAATCGGGGCATGTGACACTACCTAAGCCATTCACCTTTTTATTCTTTATTAAAACGAATTTAGCTTGCATCTCATACATGTCTCTAGTTTATCCTCGACCTCTTCCTCCTTTTCATCATCATTGTCATCATCATCATCACCATCATCATCATAATCATCCTCATCCTCATTTCCATTATTGTCATCATCATCATCATCATCATCATCATCATCTTCATCATCAACATCATCATCATCATCATCATCATCATCCTCATTGTTATCATCATCGTCATCATCATCATCATCATCATCGACATCGTCGTCATCATCATCATCACCATCATTATCATCACCATCACCATCATCATCATCATCGTCACCATCATCATCATCATCATCACCATCATCATCGACGTCGTCATCATCATCACCATTATCATCATCATCATCGCCACCATTATCATCATCATCATCATTAGCGTCATCATCATCATCATCATCATCATCATCATTATTTTTACTTAGATCATCATCATCATCATCATAATCACCATCCTCATCATCTTCATCTTCGTCATCATCATCATCATCCTCATCATCGTCTCCACTAGTATTTGTAAGCTATTCCTACAAAATACATGAACACTACCTAGGTCTTCATTCACATTTTTATGCTCTATCAAAATTAAGTTAACTTGCATTTCATACATGTCTCTAGTCGACCCTCATCTGCATCCTCCTCCTCCTCCTCATCATCATCACCATCATCATCATTTTCATCCTCATCTTCATCTGCATCCTCATTGCCATTATTTTCATCATCATCATCATCCTCATCCTCATCCTCATCCTCATCCTCATCCTCATCCTCATCATCATCGTGGTCATCACCATCACCATCATCGTCATCACCATCACCGTCATCAGGATCGTCACCATCATCGTCATCATCACCATCATCATCATTGTCGTCATCATCGTCACCACCACCATCATCATCATCACCACCATTATGATCACCATCATCATTATCATCATCATCATCATTATTTTTACTTGTCATTGTCACCATCCTCATCATTTGCATCTTCGTCATTATCATAATCTCCACTAGTCTTTCTAGCTATTCCTACAAAATACATGAACACTACCTAGGTTATTCACTTGTTATGCTCTATTAAAAGGAAGTTAGCTTGCATTTAATACATGTCTCTAGTTGATCCTCATCCTCATCCTCCTTACTGTGGGAACAAACCCACTTCATAACTTAGGATAAAATATTTAATCGATTTTGATTAATTTCCTATCCACTAGCTTAGATAGTTGGCATCCACTTGCACTAGATAGGAAACACTTGCCACATGTACCTCAAGAATGATTTAATCATGATTCTGGGTTGATCTTGTCCACTTTATTGATTACCAGAATTAGTAACTGCACTTTCTTGCAGATTTGGCCTTATTATGCTTTTATCCAGATTTTTTGTGGATTAGGTAAAGCTAGTTAACTAAGAAATTGCTATCTTTTGTTGCCAACCCATCCTCCATGATTTTCTCTCCATTTTCAAAATTAGCATGTTTTTCCATCACTCTTGACAACTCACTCATGCTTTTGCTAATTTGTGAGGTCCTTGATTGATTTGGGAAGTGCTTTAGCCACCTATAGGGGTTTATCATATTTAGTAAGTCTATCTTTCTGATCTTGATGAGTTTTCTCCAATACAACTTGATTTTACCTATGAGGGATGCACTATTTATGTACACTATTATTCATCATTATTTAATGGAAGGATACACTCCAATATTCATCTCTTCATTCATATGATTCGGTCTCTTTTTTCTTTCTATTTTTCTTGTGTATCCTCGTGAGAATTATCTTAGCAGCAAGATCTATTACCTGTGCTTCTTGTTAGAAACTTTACTCATAGAATTAGAGTTGTTTTTTCTACATGGTATAAGAGTGCAAGGTTTCTAAAGTTATACAGAGTTGAGGAGCACATCCAGCCTCCCATCCCTCTCTAAAGAAGAGCTTGATTTAAGCTTACAATATATTTCTCCTAGTTTTATTTTTTGCAGGTTGCAGAGAGTTTATTCTTGAGCACATAAACTTAGAAGTATGGATTCTCCTTCACCTATAATCCTGACTCCCTTCAACTATCCCGAATGTAAATCCAAAATTGGCATTATATTGCGTAGTAAGGGATTATAGGGAGTTACTCTAGCTTTGGAGAATGAGCCCAGTGTTGTGATCGAGAAAGCTAAGTGGCATAATAGGTTGGATGAATCCTATGGATTGCTTTGCCTCTCTATTTATCTTAATATACTCTTTCATCTATATGGTTTGACCTCTCCAAACCAAGTATGGACCAAACTTGAGTCTCTATTTGGAGTTTAAGATGAGTTAAGAGTGCATCAGTTGGGGATTGATTTATTCTCAATGAGTCCAAGAAGTTTCAATTATATTGACAGTTTCTTCAACAAATTCAAGCCACTTTTTCAAATTCTCAAACATTGTAGTATTGAGAAGAAATATTACCAATTAATATTTTCCATTCTTTCTAAATTGGGTCCTAAATATTCAATTTTTGAGTCTACTTTTCATGTTACTAAGCTTGTTGTTTCTAATTGGAAAATGCTTTCTTTGTGTAGTTTCTTTGATTCACTGAAAAAGGAGCAAGATAAATTGATCCAGATGGGTTCTCTTAGATATTCCAAGAGAAAGGATCATTCTCTAATGAATCAAGGAAGCAATAATACCAAATCCAAAGAAAAACAAAATTGTGAAAGAGAAGAAGCCAAAGTTAGAAATTGAAGATGAAAGTTTGAAGCCTATTGATGAAGATTCAATGAAGAAGGTCAAGAAGAAATGGAGAAAATACAGGTGTTCTTATTGCATTAATGTATTTCATCTATAGAAGAAATATTTCAAGAATAACATGGACACCATGTCTCATCTTCTTGAGAAGCACAACATCGAAGCTCCAGATGAGCTAGAAAATCCTGTTGATTCCTTAGAACACTGTCATAGTGTGCAATTCCAAGGTGATATAAACTATGCCTTGAGTACCAGAGTAAAATAATTTTCTCATGTCTCTGATATAGATTTATTTTCTGATACATCAAAATCATAAATATCAGATCCTTTCTTTGATAATCCACCTATCAGTCTCCTAGATTTATCTCTCAATAATTGTGATTTTTCACTAGATATTGACTTGTCTTTAAGTAGCTCTTCCTCACTCCATAATTCTGATTTAGAAGCATGTTTACAGGATGATATACATTTCATTACATCATTCATATCACCATCCATACCATCTACCATACCTCTGAATAAACCTAAGACTATACAAATCCCAAGTTTACTAGTTGATTCCTCATTGGTCTCTTAGCCAGTGTTACTTATATTACATGGTTTGAAGACTTGCCTATCTTTCAATGGTTGGTTATACATGAACTTGGTCATATTTGGAATGATATTAAACATGTTTGGATCTGTTATAAACACTTATAGTTCAATATCAAGTCCAATTATCATTCATATTTTTACACTCGTCACTTTCCCCCAGTTGCTCATAGTTTTCCTAGTCTAGCCCTATATCCTCATGGAGTCACTGAAGCCTTTGTCTTTGTTGTTACATATGCTATTTTTTCTGATATATCAGAGATTTTTCAGCCTCATTTTATATATGGGACGTTTCTACATCATATTGGAAGAATGATATGCGATTCACATCACAATTTTGCAGCTATTCAGGGAATTGAGTGTGTAACAAATTGTCTTAATTTTTGTACTATTTGGGAAGGAGTATGCACATATATCTTTTCCATTTCAGATTTTGTTTGCATATCAGGTTTTTTTAGCAGAAAGAAGCATTCAGATAATTCTCCTACTTCATTAGTTGATGAAATATAAGGAGTCTCTCCACTTCTTTCTTGATGATTCTACACTCTAGCGCATAATCATGGAGTTCATGATTTATTCATCAAGCATTTCAGCAAGAAGTCATTCACTCAAATCATTCAAGTGAATATAGATATGAATTGAAGATATGCTATTTCAAATTTTATGCCTTTCCCTTTCTTGAGGGAGAATTTTCCCCATGTGGTTTTTCCTCTTTCCTCACTTTTTTGGACATGAATATTTGTAAAGGGTGACCATAGCCTTGTTTTTGGGCCCTATATACACCTATACATCATCATAAAGTTAGACTTAAAGGGGGGGGTTGGGAATATAATAAACCCACTTCATAACTTAGGATACAATATTTAATCAATTTTGATTAATTTCCTACCCACTGGCCTAGATAGTTGGCATCCACTTGCACTACATAGTCTACACTTTCCATATATACCTCATGACCCTTTAATCCTGATTTTGGGTTGATCCTATCCCCTTTATTGACTACCAAAATTAGCAACTGCACTTTTGTGTATATTCTTCCTTATTATGCTTTTATCTAGCTTTTATGTGGATAAGGTAAAGCTAGTCAACTATGAAGCTGCTATCTTTTGTTGCCAAAACATCCTCCATGACTTTCTCTCCATTTTTTAGTATTAGCATGTTTTTCCATCACTCTTGACAACTCGCTCATGCTTTTGCTAATTCGTGAGGTCCTTGACTGATTTGGGAAGAGCTTTATCTAGCTATGGGGGTTTATCATATTTAGTAAGTCTATCTTTTTTAGCTTTATGAGTTGTATCCAATACAACTCAATTTTACCTACGAGGTATGTTTTATTTATGTACATTATTATTTATCATTATTAAATGGAAGGATAAAATCCAATTTTCATCTCCTCATTCATGTGATTCGGTCTCTTTTCTTCTCTTTATTTTTCCTGTGTATGCTTGTGAGAATTAGCTTAGTAGGAAGATCTATTTCCCGTGCTTCTTCTTAGCATATTTATTCATAGAATTATATTTTACATTTATACACTTATCATCATCGTCATCATCATCATCATCATCATCGTCGTCGTTGTCGTCATCGCCGTCATCCTCATCCTCATCCTCATTGCCATTATTTTCATCATCATAATCATCCTCACCATCATCGTCATCATCATCCTCATTGCCATCACCATCATTTCCATCATCATCATCAACAGCATCGTCATCATCATCATTATTTTTACTTATCATCATCATCATCGTCATCGTCACCATCCTCATCATCTACATCTTCGTCATTATCACCATCATCCTCATCATTGTCTCCACGGTCTTTCTAGCTATTCTTACAAAATACAAGAACACTACCTAGGTCATTCATCTTTTATGCTCTATTAAAAAAAACAATATAATAAAAAATTAATAAAAAACAAAAAACATAACAAAACAATATAATAAAATAACTTAATATAAAACAATAAAAAAACAAACAGAATAATATTAAAACAATCCATACCAAAAAATTTTCGATTACACCACATTCGACACGATCTCTCTGCAACAAACTAGCTCCTTTATCAGGATTCAATTCAACATGATCTATGCAACAAACAAACTCATTCACTTCCTTCTCTGAAGAATTTTCTACGGAGATATGACAAAGAGTTGGAGGAGGGAATTATCTACAAGAGTAGGGATACCCCATTTCAATTGGACACACACGATTAAGAGAGGTGCTTTGCAATATTGATATTCAAACCCTAAACAATTTAAATCTAACACAAATGATCTCGAGAAGGAAAATATGTCCTTGGTATGTCTGTGACTTATATGTTTAGTGCATGCACCTCATTGAGATTGATTTTCCTTGGATTTCTCATGTAATCATGCACTTGACTAATGATGAATTTGTGTATGCCATTTTTTTGGATATGCTCATTACCCATTGATTGGGGTTCAATCTTAGGTTAAATAAATGGATTAGGTTACCCTTCCAAGAGCGAGCAAGTGAGGCCTGAGACCGTGGTTCAGGTGATAAAAACTCGACTTGTTGGCACTACTTGAATCAAACCAAAACCCTGTTATTTGTATTTTTTTCTTCTTCTCCTAGTAATCCCATCACCAGCCAGTTTTATAAACCTAGCGAGCAACATTGGCTTAGCTATGCCTGTCAATGACTCCTGGCTATGGTTGACAAAATGATGGGGAATATGTGCTTGAGGTGTATGTGGGTTTCCATTCATTTTTCTGTGGGACTTCCCCTTTTGAATAATTCCTTGAATTCAATAGATAGGGTTATGAGGCATGCTTTCTTGGAAGAGCCTATCACATGTCACAATTTTCCTAGGTCTTTAATGCTTAGGGTATTAGGGCATTACAGGTATTTATTGCTAGGGATTTTAGGGCATTATATGTTCTCTGTTGGGAATTTAGTAATCATGTTTTCATACATCACAACGAGAAAAATATCTTTCCCCTCTCCAAAACCCTCTTTGATCTAGGTAAATAGTTGTTCATTGAAAGGGAGCCTGATATCATCCTTTGTGTTTCCATTATTAGCCAACAGACTCAAAAATACATCCCCATATTTGTCAATCAACTAAAAATCAGTGTGATTAACATGATGGACATCACAATTATGAGAAGACGAGACAATATATTCAAGATTTTTCCCATTAAAAATATCAGTTGCAACAAAATGGCACTTTGGATGACCATGTTTTCTAGTCTTTGAAGTGGACACTTCAGCCACTTTGCAGGGCCTACCCTTGATAATGTTGTATCCATTTTTACTAATGGTAGTTTCCTACTTTTGATAGGTTTTGGAATCTCCGGACAAAATGATTCATGTCCTTTTACTACCCTGTAGCCTACATTCTCAAATGGCATTCATTATTGTTAAGGTTTAACACACTAAGGATGGTTGTTATGCCTTAGATTACGGTGTAAGGATAAGAAATAGAGTCATTACCCTTAGATACTATTTGGAAAAACTAATCATATGGTTAGATTCACAGATAAAAATTCTAGAGTCCTATATCCTCAAGATAAATTAATCCTTCAAATAAAGAGGATGGCGTGCATTTTCCTGAGGCCACTTAGCCAGCTTTCGCAACAGATATTATACTTAGTCTAATTGTACCATCTTTAGGGTGGATTTTTTTACCTCACCAAAATAATGAACCAATTATACCATATGATGTAAGACATCTAAGTAAGCACATCAAAACTGGTTTCACCTTCAGACTCAACATCCTTTTACCTAGGTGTGCATTTTATTGAATTGAGGAAAACAACCTGAAACCCCATCTTGGTAGACCTATAAATTTGTCTTCAAGCACTCTTTAGGAAAATTGAGACCATGGTCAAATAAACACTTCAACAAGATATAGCCTAATACTCATAGATTGTTTTTATCATTAACTTATGAGATATGGCAGGCATTTTCTTAGGGAAACTTAGACTATTTTTCCAAAACTTTAGTCAATTTTCTTAGAGCAACATTACTCGAAGTCTTCCACAGATAAAAAGACAGGAATCAAGTATGTGATATTTTCAGAATTCAAATTAAGATAAGACTTAACACTACATTTGAAAATAAGAGCATCCGAAGTGATCTCTGTATAATTCTTGCACCCAAAGGACAGTAGCAAATTAGGCAACAACATATGAGAGGTCTGACTAGTTTTATACACCATTAGAAATGCTACAAAGTGTCTGGAAATGGTTTGTATGGATTGTTTTATGGTTTTTTTAAAGTGGATAATGGCTTTCTAACTTTAAAATTTTATCAAGAGAGAACTCATTTGATTATTATGTACATACAATACCAGTCTCTTTTGGTAAAAAGTCTTGAAGAATTTTGTTTTTGTCGACAATTATGATAATTTTGATCAAGTTATACATAATTTTTTTTCAATGAAATTGAAGATCATGTGGATTGATGTGTTAATTTTTATGTAAAATATTCAAAGAAGATCACATTTATTGTGAAATCTCCTTCTTATTATTAACTTAATAGAATTCAATTCTATACTTATAAATCTCATAAAGTTCAACACACTCTTTAGAAACATGTACCTTTCCATACTATACACCCAAGTGGAAGGTAAAAAAGAGTGAAATAAATATTCTATGTTAAAGAAGCTATGAATCCAAATAGTGGAAAACCGGTTTGATGGAAAAAGAAACCTCTAAGTCGTGACCAATGGAGTGTTAAAGTTGAAAAACGTGAAAATTATGTTTGAATTTATTATAACAGTACTATTTTGGATCTAGCCTTGTTATTTACTTCTAATTATACAGTGATGATAAAAATATGTGACAATATACCTTGAGAAAGAGAAAAGATTAAAGTCCTTTTTCTTATTGGTCCTATGGGTAAAAGGGGTTGTTTCTTCACCTTTACGGTACAACTTGGTCTTGTGTGTATGGGGGTTTCCTTACCATATTGTGCTGACCCCTTTGGTTGACTTATGGTCCTTCATCTTCTACTTGTTCCTAGCACCCTTATTGTGTGTGGTACCTTGACCACCTTTCGTATGATGAAGTAACCTTATTACTTTTATTGTTATGTGACCACATGACCTTTGGTACCCTACTATAAGTGTACTCAAATTTATTTTATGTTTTATTATGGTAACCACCCTAAAACCTAGGGTTTCCTAAGTGACTATTAACCCAAAAATATCTTGATTAGCTCTACATGACATACACCGCACAAAGACATCTATTTCATTACCCTCATTGACCCCCACGCCCATGTAAAGGCTCAAAAACACCAAAAAGGGCTTAAAAACCCATAAAAGAGCCTAAATAGCTCCCACAAGGGCTAAAACCTCCAAAAAGGGGCTAAAACCCCTAAAAGGAGCTTAAAAACCCTAAAGGAGCTAAAAGATGGCCAAAAAGGGCCTAAAAGCCCAAAAAAAGGGCTAAAGCCTTGACCAAGGGCTTAAAACCCTAAAAACTCAGGAAAGGCTATAAATACAAGGGTGGGGGTCACTCTCAAAATAGTTCCCATTTTCCTACCATTAATATGCCTGTGTGAGTGTTGTGAGACCCATCTCTCTCAAGCCATTCACCCTCCTTGCTCCACTTGCTTCATTTGCTCTATTAGCCAATCCCCATTCCATTGAGAGGTAGCACCTTGAGCTAGGGAATGGTGGCTCATCTTCCAGCAAGAGCATAGGTATAATGGTGTCAATGCTTTATTATTGTTTAATCTAGTTGCCTATAGCTTGTTTTTTTCTAACATTTCCATTGTAGGGTTGTTATTTGTTCATTCCTATCATAGGTTGATTGCAGGGTTTTGTATGGTTCACTAACCCTTTCCAGCAGGTTTTTCCTTCACCAAAGAAACATTATCCTTCTATCCTCTAGATAGAAGGTATCTATTTCTACATGTAGCAAGGCCCAAAGCCCTACTACAGATTGGCGACCATACCAGGTCGATCCCAAAGGATCCCTGGGTTTTTACAGTTTATTTTCAGAATTTTGTTAACCTAGTTTAAATTTTTGTTTATTTATAGTTTAGATCTCTATTTTTGTCATTTACATTTCCAGTCGAGCCCTCTTAAGGCCGACCCGATCCTGTTTGACCACAGTACCTGTTACTGTCGGGCGTTCCCTACTCTGCTTTTAATTTTTTTTTCAGTTTACGGGTCAGATCGCTTATATCGGGCCTAAAAGCGCGACCGATTCACTCATATTGGGCCTAAAAGCATGACCTAGTCGCTCATTTCAGCCTGAATAGAGCGACTTCAGTCCCAGGAGCCAGATTGCTTCTGTTTTTGGTTTTTGAGCAAGCGAGTCACCTATTTTGGGAAAAAACAATGACCCAGTTGCTCATTTAGGCCCAAAAAGAGTGACCTATAGAAAAAAAAAATATTTTTTTTCTTTTTTTCTTTCTGCATTCGACTACTTGTTTGATTAACTGTTTAAATGTCAATCTGCTTACTATGATGTTAATTCCATACCAGTTTAGCTTCGGTGTTTCATAGTTAAATACATTGAGAATTAACCTCCTTGTTCAGCCCTCCCTCCTCTACTCTCTCATCACCCTCCGAGGTATTCTGAGATAAGACAAGGGGTTGAGCAAGTATATTAATAGGCACTTATCACCTTCATTGCTCCAAAACCACTAAAAATGGGTGGCTTGGAAGGTAGAGGGGGTGGAGACCGTTGGGGGTTTCATAGCGTTTGCGTCCTCCTCATTGACTGACCTTGCACTCAAAGAGTGACCTGAGGATCTACAGGGGGGCTTAATACAATTATGTTAAGAGCCCAACACTCTTTCTTGGTATAGGAGGAATATAAGGATAGGGTAGTCACTGGACAAATTTACATGGTTGTTAGTTCATAGTTGCATTTTTCAATTCTGTTCATTTTTACTGGTTTTCCACATTACAAGTTTACAATTGCCTCACAAAAAACCAAAACCATTTGCTAAACCATATAATTGCAAAAAGTGATTTAAAATAAACAAAATTCATTCACAAAAGTGCACACAACCACACCACTTAATCAACCAAACTTGGTTCATGACGCCGAGCAAACCCCTAAAAGCAACCAATTTACTTTAATTCAAAGCTTTGCAGTCTTTGAGGACATAAGTCCCTGACTTCCTTAACCATGGGAAGTACTTGGGCTCAACCTTGAAACTCATTATGAGGAGTACCACGGGAACCCCAAAGTAGTTGGCCACTAAGAGGAATTTCCAAGCGAAACGGGAAACGACCCCCACCGATTGACTAGATCTCCTGTGAAGAAAAAGTCAAGTGCTGTCTCTTGGAAGTCTTGGTGGCTGAGTGACCACCTAAAATCCAATAGGAATCCATTGAAACCATGGTCAAGAATGTCATTACCAGATTACACCATTTCATCTGTCAACCAGACACAATTTACCCCCCACGTTCTTCTTCATGCCTAAGAAGAAATCCACCACAGGTCGGGTCCTTGAACCAACACCGTCGAGACCATTCTTGATGACCCTATACACCATCGAACAACCACACAGTCTCAGACTCAGACTTAGATTCATATCAATCTGAGCCAAACTTACAGATCGTACCATTAAGCCCCATGGCTGGTGCAAACCCGGATCCACTTTCTGGAATGGTCATTGGTAGTGGACCCATTTCCATGCCTCTAGTCACCACCAACACCTTTGCAGGTGTTCCTATTACTGCCATGCAGACTGTCCTAACTCAACTGTCTCCACTTATACTTACCAGCCAAACTGTCCCACCTGTCATACCTGGGGGAAGTGGCCCGTCCACTCACATTGTCTCACCTATCATACCTAGGGGTAGTGGCCCTTCTACTTACACTATCCCACTTACCATACCTAGGGGCAATGGCCCATCCACAACTGTGCCACAAATACCCCCAGTCATGCAGGGACATCATGTTCTCGTGAACCCCACTACCATTGCAGGTCCTTCCCATATTAACCTTGGGTCAAACCTCCCTTTCATGGATTGCCTCAACATGCCAGAATTGGATAGGTTAAATAATGCTCCTATCTGTCATCAAGACTTTTGGCCTCCCATGCCAACCAAGCTTCCCTCAAACATCCCTAAGTTTGAAGGGAAGGCAGGGGAGTGACCCCAAAACCATATAATGATGTTTCACCTATGGTGCTCATCAAACAACATCGTAGATGATTCGATCAGACTTAGGATTTTCCAATGCACCCTCACAAGTGCTGCAGCCAAGTGGTACATTGAGCTATCACAAGCCCAGTACCTAGACTTTAACTCCTTGGCATTTATGTTCCTGTAGTATTTCTAGCTCCCCGTCAGATATGATGAAGGGCTGGAAATATTGCTATCTTATAGCCAAAACACTGCGACCCACATAACTGACCACATCCATGAGTGGCGGTGACATCGCAGCTTGTGCAAGATCAAGCTTGATGACAGGATCTTCCTTGACTGGTTCTTAAAAACATTGCTACCACCCATAGCCAAGGATGTCACCTCCGAATGTCCCCAAACAGAGGAAGAGGCCATCTTGAAGGCCCAACAATTTGACCTCATTTATGCCCAATTTGGATATCTTTACACCATTATTCTAGATGCCCCGTGGGTCGGCACCGCCCATCGCGATGCCCTGGAGGCATCCCATGTTGCAGACAGAATCATAGGCTCCATCTCCCAACACCAACTGTACTACACGACACCTCCTAGTATGCCACCGCACATAAGCCACACCCCCAGTGTTGCGCAAGCTCACCCACTAACCGACTATTCCAGGATGATGTCCCATTCCAAAGCCACAACCTCCTATGCACAACCCATGCCACAACATCATGTCCATGCACTAACTTGGATGGCACAACAGTATTCGAGACAATTGATCAGATTTGTAGCCACCTACGCAAGCCGTTTCAGCACCCGTGGGAAAAGTTTTTTCTCAACAAAATTGTCCCAACCAACCAACCTCCAATAACCAACAAGAGCAAGGTAGAAATAACCGAGCTAGGAATTGGGGTAACAACCAACCGCAAGGAGGAAGCCAACATCCAAATCCTCCCAACAACACCAGAGCAAACCAGTCGTCTCAAAATCCCCAACAACCCAACCTACCTAGATGGAATGCTCCATTATGGACAAATCATCCATGCAAACTATGCGACATATATGGGCACTATATGCAAGAGTACCCCTTCATGGGCTGCGCCAAGCAGGTTTTTTAGAACTAAGCTTAGCCCAGTACCAATGTGGAAGTCCCAGTTCAACCCAACCCATCACCACTAGGCCCTCCACCCATGGTGCTCTAGAGCCCAAGGGTTGGTAGCAGCTGCACCATGCCCCCACCTACCCTTGCAGCTCCTGCTATGGCCCCTCCTACATAGACAGGGGTTGATCACCTATTAGCCATGGCAACTAACAAGGTCAACTTGAAGACTAGGAGGAACCAATATGGGTCCACTACCAAAACCGATGACCCATCAGCAACATCCATGTCCAATGCCACCAACATTCCCCTCCATATGCCTACAACTCCCTTAGATGGGAGGACCTGAGGACCATGAACCCCCATGCAGTGGTTTTCCAACAATGACGCTGCTAGAGCTACAGTGAACTATAGCATTGTTGATGACTTGGCCTAGTCAGGTATAGCCATGTCAGCTCTCGAGGTGCTCAAAACTTGCCCACTGCAACGAAAAGCATTTTTATCTGCACTAGGTGCGGTGGACCCCTCCGATTCCAAATTGATCACATTCGATTTGGATTAAGGAGAACCCAGAATTCCATCCACCATCGCCTTCCAAATTAAGGTCTCAATCCAGAATTTGGTGGTCCATCAATGCATCGTCGACGAAGGGGCATCCACCTATGTTATGTCAACATCTGTCTAGCAGAAACTCAGATCCCCTACCCTTCATCCATCCACTACTACACTCCGTGCTGATGATGACCACCCCACCAGAGCCAAAGGCATCCTTCTGCACATCCCCATAACTTTAGCAAGGAAGACAGTCCTAATTGACATAGATGTCATCAACGCACAGTTGGACTATAACCTACTCTTGGGACGAAGCTACACGTACACCATGAGAGCTGTGGCATCCATGGTGTTTTGCCTTATGGTGTTCCCTCATGACAGGAATATTGTGACGGTGGATCAACTGAATTACCATGACCTACAGGGGCCAATGGAACCATCCAACATTATCCCTACTGTCGAAACTACTATCAACAACACAACCACCCCACCATTATTGGCTGCAGGTATCGGGTTTTCCACCGATATGGCCATGCCAGCTTCTTTCCCATTATTACCACCTCCACCAGCACCAAGTAGGAATGCGGATTTGTGCATGCTCTCATCCAGCACCGTTGCACCCAAAATCCAACTGCAACCGCAGCACATACCGCAACCGTAGCACCAACCGCAGTCGCAGCACCAACTGCAACCACAGCTCCATCCACAGCCGCAACCCCATCTACAGCCACAACCTTAACCTCAGTTACCAGGGAAACATTGGGGTTCATTCCCAATCAACATGATCTTTTTCCTTTTCCTTTTCCTACCATCTGGGATCATGAGTAAGTATTTCCTGGAAACGTGCAATTTATAGGATTTCACACTGGGAGTTCCTGTGTGGTACCTTGAACCATCTACCCTACCTCTGAGGCTCCAGGATGTGTTGAATCATGTCCAACCAATATCAAAGACTCCTCCCATCTCTAGGCCTTCTCTTCTTCCTCCAATAGAGATTGGGGGCAAGGCCACCAAAGCCACAACCAATACCATTTACATGATCTCTAGCACTAGTTTCCCTTCCATCTCGTCGATTATGGAATATCCACTTGATCTATCCTAGCACCACCTACACGATGATGGAGATATCTATAAGACCGCCTCTAGTTTTACCCCATTCCCTTTAAACCATAGTGTGGAATCGGTTCTTCCCATAAAAGACCATATTTTTTCGCCCTTCCTTGCCAACGACCTTCATCTCAGCAAGGGGGCATACCTCTTCACTGACTCAGACGGTCGACTCTTAAAGAATCCGTGCAATAGGATCCACCTCAAGAGAGTCTATACCTGATATAACCACTATGAGTCCCTTATAGAGTAGTTTTTCTTTTTTCTTTTCCATGAGTCGGTGACCCCCTCCAGTAGTAGTTCCGCGTCTAGTTGCAATGAGTCCATTGTAGAACTCTATTGCATCATTTTCATGTGAGTATGTAGATATGATCCTTTTCCCTACGCCGTTGGTATCCCACTGGAGGGTGCGGTCCCACATCTGCACATGCACACAGTATGTTGCATGTATGATTTAGCTACCTTCATGCTAGCATACCATCAGGTACCTAGACCTGTCCTGGAGGTCGAGGCCTCTTTGTATCTCCCTGGTTTTCCATGCTCATGTATGGATCATCCTCTACTAGAATGGGAAGCTGCCACCATTGTGCAAAAAGCTACTGGGTCGAGAAATGACGTTCTAAGCTGCCTCCCTCCCTACTGATTCTCAGGTACATTTCTCGGAGTCACGTCGATTTGCGTACCGCCATGTGAATTAGACATTGTACCTTGAGCTAGCTCTATAGCCATAAGCCCCCATTTGGTCTATTGTTTCCCTGTGCATCACTACACTAGGGTCAACATCATTAGCTTCTAGTCTGAGTCATCGAGAGTCTGTTGGAGACACCCCTCACACCTTCGCGTTCAGTTTTTCGTCCTCTCTCTTTTGATGAGAACATTGTCTCATGTTTAATACTTGATTCTCCCAACCTTTTCCTGGAGGTCACCTCGATTTGCATTCCTCTGCCACATCGATTTGCATTCCTCTACCACATCGATCTGTGTGCCTATGCCGCATCGATTTGCATGCCTTAGCCACAAACCTCCAAGTGCATGTATTGGTATGTTCAAGAGCCACCTGCTCGTTCCATGCTGCACAGGTGGTCACATTTGAACACCCTTCACTGTCCCACCAGGGGGCACCACTAGTTTCCCCAGCTTTGTTGACCATAATGGAGATTCTGTTAAGCTCTTTTCTGACTCCTAAAAGAATGAAAAGATCACTGAGTGCCTCTGCTTCCTTTCTCGCTCCTTAAAGTATAGGAAAGGGAATCTAAATCATCTTGTTTATCTCCTTTTGCGAACTATGTAGACTACCATATGAAAAGGACCACCTTGGCACACTCAAGCTAAGAATGTTTCCCTCTACATCCTTTTATGCTTTCTCGGGCATTGGGACTGAACTCTACGAAAAAGCTCATCACAGGTTGTCTTTAAGATCTTTTCCGGGATTCTCATAAAAAAAGATCACCGAGCAAACTTGGTTTCATTCATGCTTGTAAAAGTATTTGAATAACTGTTTAGTCATTACATGTTTAACCTTTTTTGGCCTGATTAGACTACCAACGGTAAAGATGTCTCTCATTCCCTAAAGGATGGGTGAGCTCTCCTATGTACACTTTTATCCTTTTTCGGGCACAGGATACTATCAACAAAAAAGAGACCCCAGTGGGAGTCTTCTTCATGCTTTCAGACTCTCTAAAAATTGAAAGCACCATTGAGCATTTACCTTCTTGGGCTCATTAAAAATCCACAAGATCATACCATAACGGTGTCTCTAGACACCACCTCACATGTTATAGTTCGACATCATTCCCCCTTTGAGTCGCCTTTGTTCAGAGTATTCTCCGATGAGTCTTCCTTGGATCTCATCAATACTAAAAGTGTCTACCTCCCCCAATTATTTCTCATCTGCAGTTATATCCTCGGTATTACAACTATGATCCCTTTCCCATGAGTCAGTTTCATTTGATGCCTGGTCCACCCTACCATCATACTCTGAACAAAGGAATTTTGAGACCCCTATGATTCCCTACCCCTGTTCCCTATTTTAGTGTGTCAGTCCTGTTAACCCAAAAAATCCCTCACTCAGCTCTACATGGCCTACACCACCCAAGGACACCCATGCACGACCCTCATATCACCCCATTAGACCCCCACACCATNCCAAAAAGGAGCCTAAATAACTCTCCTAGGGGCTAAAGCCTCCAAAAAGGGGCTAAAACCCCTCAAAGGAGCCTAAAACCCTAAAAGGAGCTAAAGTTAGCGCGGAAGGGGCTAAAAGCCAAAAAAGGGGCTAAAGCCTTGACCAAATCTAGTTTAAATCCTGTTTATTTACAGTTTCTATTTTTGCCAAGCCTCCAGAAGGCAAATTCGAGTCCATTTGGCCATAGTACAGGTTACTGTTGGCCATATCTGACTCAAGATAATAAAAAAACCTCAATCCGGATTAGGTCACACTTATCAGGCCTAAACAGGGGACCAGGTCGCTCATTTAGGCCTCACAGGTGTGACCAGGTCACCCTTTTTCCCCTGAAAGGTGCGAATTCCTTCAGAAAGATAGACCGCTTCTATCTACAAAATCTGTGCGACCCCCTCACCTATTTTTGGAAAAATTTGGTGACCCCCTCGCCACATTTGACCCAAAACATGTGGTCTATCACTCAGAAGTTAAATTTTAATAGCTAGGGACTATCAGTGCGGCTCAGCCGCCTCTGTCCAGCACAATTGTTCCATTTCTGTTTCTATTTTATTTTACTACAATTTCATTCATAGAACTAAGTGAAAATTAAACAATTAACGGGTTAATGAATCTAGCCTAACTAAAACTGACCTAAAATCAACAACCTTGCTTACCCTTCCTTCTCTACCCAGTCGTCACCCTTCGGGGTATTCTGGGATAAGACGAAGGGCACAGCTCGTATAGTAATAGGCCCTTCACCCAATATTGTTCGAAACCACTATAAACGGGTGACTTGGAAGGTAGAGGGGGTAGAGAAGGAGGGCTTCTCACGGTGCTAAGTATCCTCCCTGTTGACCAACCTTGCATCTAGGAGGTGACCTGTGGATCTATGGATGGGCTTAGTCCCATTGTGTTGAGAGCGCATCACCTTCTCCTAGTTGAAGAAGAATATAGATGTAAGGTAGTCACCTAGTTAGGCTATCACAATTCAGCATAAAAAATGGTATCTGTCTACAAAATTCCTGTTTATTTAATTCTTTCAACCACAATATGATGAATTCATAAACCATTTGCAGCCACCAAATAATAGAAACACAGAAATACATACACATCATACCACGTAAATTAACCCAACTCAGTTCATGACACTGAGAGAGCCACTAAAATGTATAAATTTACACTAAGTTCAAAAATTTGTAGTCTTTGAGGACATAAGTCCTTGACTGCCTTAACCATGGGAAGTACTTGGGATCTATCCAAAAACTCATAATGAGGAGTGCCATAGGAACCCCAAAGTAGCTGGTCGCTAAGAGGAATTGCCAAGCGAAACGGGAAATGACCCCCACCAATTGAGTAGAACACCCATGAGGAAAAATCCAAGCGCTGTCTTCTAGTAGTCTTGGTGGCCGATTGACCACCTACAACCAATAGGAAGCCATTGAAACCATGGTCCAGAAAATCATTTCCACCAGTTTGATACACAAACTTAACAGAATTGATCCCTCATGCTCTTCCTCACGCCTAAGAGGCGAACCACCACAATTTGGGTCATTGAACCGACACCACCGAGACCATTCTCGATGACCTCTCACACCATTAGAAGGCCACATAGCCTCTGATTCATATTCAAACCCATATCAGTCTGAACCAAACCTGCACAAAACACCATCAAGCCCCATGGCTGGTGCAAACCCGGATCCATTTTATGGCATAGCAATCACTAGTGGACCCATGTCCACACCAAAAATTATCACCAACAACCCTGCAGGTGGCCCCAGCACGGTCATGTAAACTGTCATCAATCAGCTACCACCACCCATAGCAACCACTCAAGCTATCCCACCTACAACACATGGGGGCAGTGGCCCTTCCACCTACACTGCCACTCTTGTTATACATGGGGGCAGTGGCCCTTCCATCCACACAGTCCCTCCCACCACACTTGGGGGCACTAGCCCATCTACAATGGCACCATTAGTACCCCCAGCTATGCAGGTACATTATGCACTTGAAAACCCCACCACCATACCTACCCCATATCACATCAACCTGGGGTTAAACCTACCTTTCATGGCTCATCTTAACTTGCCTGATTTGACCCGATTGACAAACGACCCCATCCGCCATCAAACCTTTTGGCCTCCCATGCCAACCAAGCTTCCCTCAGACATTCCCAAGTTTGAAGGGAAGGCAGGGGAGTGTCCTCAAAAACACGTCATGACATTTCATCTATGGTTCTCATTAAACAACATCGTAGATGATTCGATCAGGCTACGACTATTCCAATGCACCCTCATAGGTGTGGCAGCCAAATGGTACATTGAGCTACCTCAATCCAAGTACCCATATTTCAACTCCCTGGCTTTCATGTTCCTGTAGTATTTCCAACTCCATGTCAGATATGACGAAGGGGTGGAGATCTTATTATCCTTCTGCCAGAACACTGCGACCCATATAACCGACCACATCCATGAGTGGCGGCGATGTCGTAGTTTGTGTAAGATCCAACTTGACGACATGATCTTCTTGGATTGGTTTCTCAAGACCTTTCTCCCACCCATAGAAAAGGACATCGCATCCAAACATCCCCAATTCAAAGAGGAGGCCATACTGAAAGCCCAATAGTTTGACCTGATCTATGCATAGTCTGGATACCTTTACACCATAATTCCAGATGCCCCCCATGTAGGTACCTCCTACCGAGATGCACCGGGGGCATCCCATGCTACAGATGGCATCATAGGATCGATCTCCCAATAGTCACAATCGTCCAACACTACCTGCAGTTCCACCACAACCAAGCAACACTGCTAGTGTTTCCTACCAAAACCAAACTCTGGACTATGAGAGAATGATGCCCCAGTCTGGAGCAACAACTTCTTAGGAAAAAACTGTGCCACTGCAGTAGGCTCAGGATTTGGCGTGGCATACATAGCAATACATAGGGAAAATTCCCACATTTGTGGCATCGTCACCCACCCAAATTTATTATGCACCACCAGTGTAAGTGGTTCAAGCCCCCACCCCTACTCCACCTACTCCGTTGGGACAAGTGTTTGCACAACAAAACCATCGCAACTAGCCAGCCCCCAATAATCAACAAGGGAAGGCTAGGAATAATTGACCTCGAAACCAAGCCAATAATCAACCACAGGGAGGCTGTCAACAACCAAACCCCCCCAACAATGTCGTAGCAAACAGACCCACCCAAAATCCTCCACAACCAAATGCACTGAGACGCAACACTTCATTGCGTACAAACCAACCATGCACACTCTGTGAGGTCTATGGGCACTACACATTCGAGTGTCCCTTCATGGGTTACATAAAGCAGGCCATTCAAAACAAGGTTCAACATGCCACCAACACAATGGACCAAGCCAAACCCAACTCGACACCACAAGGACCTCCCCCTATGGTGCTTCAAAACCCATTACCAGTCCAAGTATTGGTGGCAACTGCACCCCCTCCCCAACCCAACCCCAACACTCTGGGGGCACCTCCCATGGCTAAAACAGGTGTCCACCACCTGCTAGCCATGACGATTAAAGAGGTCAACCTACAAACCAGACAGAATCAGTACGGAACCACCACCGAACCCGCTGACACATCAGCGGCATCTATGTCCAAGTCAATCAATGCACCTCTTCAGTTACCCCCTTTCCCCCGCCCCCCATACATCGAGTTGCCAAACGCCACGGCTAGAGTTGCGGTCAGCTATAGCATCATGGATGATTTGGCCCAAACACCAATGGCCATGTCTTCTCTTGAGGTACTCAAAACGTGCCCAACTTAGTGGAAAGCCTTACTAGCCTCCCTTGGGGCCGTAGACCCCTCCGACTCCAAGTTGATCACATTCGACATGGAGAATGGAGAACCACGCATGCCATCCACCATCGCCTTCCAAATCCCGATGTCTATCCAAAATTTGGTTGTACACCGGTGCATAGTAGATGAGGGGGCATCCATGTGCGTTATGTCTACCCTAGTCTGGCAGAAACTTGGATCCCTAATTATGCAACCATCCTCCACAACTCTGCAGGCTTATGATGGCCATCCTACTAAATCCCAAGGAATCCTCCCCCATGTCCCCATCACATTAGCTAGGAAGACAGTTCTGATTGTCATCGAGGTTGTCAATGCTCAACTGGACTATAACCTTCTCCTCAGAAGAAGTTATATATACACCATGAGAGCTGTCGCATCAACTGTCATCCGTCTCATGATGTTACCCCATGAAGGGAAGATCGTGATGGTTGATCAAGTCACTTATCACGATCCACAAGGGTTAACGGCACCTGCCAACGTTATCCCTACCATCAACACCATTGAGCCATAAGGGATGACCACACACGCCAATATTGTCCCTGCAATCAACACCATGGTTGACAACACACTAGCCTCCGCATTGTTGGATGTGGGCCATGGGTTGTTTGCTGATACCACCATGATGGCTCCTTTTCCCTTAATCTCACCACCACTGACACAAAATGAGACTAGAAACTTGTGCATGCTCTCATCTAGCACCGCTGCACCCAAACAACAACTGCATCCATAGCCCCAACCGTAACCATAACACCATCCACAGCCACAACATCAACAACAGCCGCAACATCATCCACAGCCACAACATTTTGCACAGCCGCAACCACAATCATACCCCCACATAAAACCAGTAGGGAGTTACCTGGGCTCCTCTCCAGTCCATACAATTCCCTTCCTCTTTCCCCCACTTGGTGTCATGAGCAAGCCAATAATGGCCACCTTAAACTTACCCAACCTTACATTGGGAATTCCTGTGTGGCATCTTGATCCACCAGTTCAACCACCAATGCCCCAGGTATTCTTAACCCCCATGCAACCCATTGTGGTTGAGTCTCACCGTCCACCCGGCCCGTAAAAAACAACCACTGCACTCACACCTACACCACCCCACCCGAAAAGGGCCAGGGGAAAGAATGCAAAAACCACTACAGAACCTTGGTAAATCCCACCTTGTGCCATCTGCGAGCAATAGGGCCATCTGACTCAGAACTGCCCTGAGATTCCAATGATCCGTGCGCATTTGGATGCATTGGATACAACCAAAAATCTCCCCGTGGTTGAACTTACAAGCGCACCAACTAAGAAACAAGTCACTGAGAACAAACCATGCTTGCACCCTCTACGGTTTGTATGGACACTATTCTCACCATTGTCAAGGCTTTCCTAGGTTCTGAATGGCTTTAGCTGACCTTCATCAACATTCCCTGGATTTTGAGATCACCTTGATCGAAGAAGTTCACCCCCCACATCCTTCTTCAGACACCATGTCCATTTACATGATGTCCAGTTCAACTGACCCACTCATCTCCACCTCCAATGACGATCCATCAGACCTGTCTCTTCATTGCTTCTGCAATGATGATGAGATACTTGACCAGAATACCCATGGGACGACATGCACCATCACTCGTTCTTCCTCCCTGAAGAACTTGTGTCACAGTCTGACCAATTTTCCGTGGAAACCAAAGATTTCATACATGGGAAATTCAATTGGTTCAAGAACCCCATCCCAGGACCAGACGCCTTCAAAGAAGGGAACATGGCCAACATCTTTCCCACCATCAAAATTAACATCTCAACCAACCCTGAGGTTGTTGAAGAAATCATGCTGGGGGCATCCTACTCCCCGGAAGAAGTCGCTGCCTACAAATCCCTCTTCCAAGAATTCCACGACATCTGTGCCTAGTCTTACATTGAAATTCCTAGCTTAGATCCATCCATTGTGGAACACCACATCGACACATGGCCCGATGTGGCCCCCATACGCCAAAAAAAATGGCCGATTCATCCTTCCAAAGTGGCCGCGATTAAAGCCGAGATAGAGAAGCTGCTCACAGCCGGATTCATCTACCCCATTGCCTACACCAGTTGGGTTTCTAATCTTGTTCCCGTGAATAAAAAATAGGGTACCATTTGTGTTTGCACAGACTTCTACAATATCAATGGGGCATTTCCCAAGGAGAACTTCCCAACACCCTTCATCGATCAGATTATTTATGCATGCACCGCACATGAGGCCTTTTCCTTCATGGACGGATTTTCTAGATATAACCAAATCCAGATCCAGAAAGAAGACTGTTATAAGATGACATTCACAAACCCGTGGGACACATTCGCATATTGAGTCATGCCCTTTGGCATGAAAAATGATGGATCCACCTTCCAATGCGCCATGACCCACTACTTTCGTGGCCTTGTTCACATCATGTTGGTTTGTCTCGACAACCTCATTGCGCAGTCGCAAAAGCAAACACAACACATAGATGACCTATGACAAGTCTTCCTTTGATGTTGCAAGTATGAAATCCACTTGAACCCTTTCAAGTGTGTTTTTCGTGACCCAACAGGCTGTCTCCTAGGGTTCATTGTGTCACACAAAGGAATGACCTTTGATCCCCTGAAAGTCCAAACGACTTTCCCTCTAATGCCACCCTTTTGAGTGACGAGAGTACAACTTGTAATATAGTCTTTCTCCTTTTTTGTTTTGCACATTTTTCAAAAGTGAGTCATATGTATCGTTTCCTCTCATTGCTCCAGATGGTGCACACCTCAAACTGGTATATGGGATTTGCTAATGGAGCAAGCAGATGGTCTCCAAACCTTGCCTCAGCTGCATGGGTCATCTACTCCCCATCAC
Source organism: Pseudotsuga menziesii (assembly GCA_001517045.1). Taxonomy (NCBI): domain Eukaryota; kingdom Viridiplantae; phylum Streptophyta; class Pinopsida; order Pinales; family Pinaceae; genus Pseudotsuga; species Pseudotsuga menziesii. The sequence continues at coordinate 435,299 of LPNX010215856.1, read as the reverse complement.
ACGAGTTGGTCCATATTGACTAAATATGCGTGGGCAATGCAACTAACAACCAGGCTGAGTATGATGGTGTTAATGGCCTCTTGGCTGCCGCTCTCTAGTTAGGCATTCACCATCTCGGCGTCTTCTTAGACTCCCAGCTGCTTGCTTCTCAGTTGAACAACTACTATCGGGTATATGATCCCTGCCTCTTTCGAAAATTCCTGCGCACTAAACAGATGGTTAAATCATTTGAGTCCATCACATTCACACATGTTCCCATAAACCTTAATAGTGTAGCAGATCAAATGGCTAATGACATTCTAAACTGGCACATTCACAATCGCATATAGGAAACATACAACCATAACATCATGCATAATCATATCTAAAAATACACACCCAAGTGTAACAATATATCATCGAGGAATTGCATTCCACATCACCATAAGGAGACTCACTTATAAAACCACAAAAGTGCATCCACATGCATATATATATATATATATATATATAAATAGATCAGTCGCATGACCAAAATATGTCCAGTACAAAATGAGAAGCCACATATGCTTTCTCAATAGGATATACATAGCGACACAAACACTCCTAAGTGCACCAATGCACTAGGGGAAACCCCAATAGGATGCTAATCTGAATCAGACTCATCATCTGACTCAGTATCATCGTCTTCATCAAAGGACTCATCCTCTACAGGAAGATCATCTCTCGCCACTCGACGAATGTGCTCATAGGCCATAGCCATCCTTCTCATCACAGAAGTCCACTCTGGAGGAAAGCTATGAATAGAAGCAATCCCATCATTGCTTAGATGCTGCTATTGATTTTCAGAAACCCCAGCAGCAAGCCGCTCTAGATGCGGCAGCAGTCCATCCATCTCTTGCCGTCGCCTGCGAGTGTTCCCGGTAGGAACTGTCGCAGGAGCCATGGAAACCAACCGCCTCTAATGCCTGGGTGGTGGGAGGGGACCAATATCTATATACACAAACAAGGACACTAGCAGTCCCCACTATGTATAAAGATGAACATAAAAACATCACGCATACATACCAGCTGTTCCCCACACCTGGCCTGGAGGTTGGGGCATCTCAAGGTCCCCATGATAGTTCATACCCGCATACGGGTGCTCCTCAATCACCACTAGAAGTTGATGCCACTGCTTTAACAGCTCCTCTGTAAAGAAGAAACCCACTCTGTCGCCACCCTCTCGTATCATCATCTGACACCATCAGTACATCCGCGGCTCCCGTGGACCACTATCTTGCACAGCTCGGTGCGGACACAGTGTAGGTACTTTCTCAAAAAAGAAAGCACTTAGAAACAAGCAAAAACAAAATCTTGCTCCATATGCCTTCGACTTGTTCAGCTGACACCAAACAACCTAAAGATACATCTGAGCCCACCCATAATACGTGCCTCCCATAGCACGCTCTACTAGTAGAAGCTCCCCTCCATATATCTTGTGGCTCCCCGTGGAACCCAAGATACGTAGCAATAATGTCACCACCACCTGTGTCAACAGATCCTCGATGTCACACATCAGGATATAGGAGCCACACACATACGCCGTAGCGTAATAGTGCCTATCGCATAGCTCCTCCAATGTCTCCCCTTGAAACAACACCAGTGCCAAGTCACAAACAACTCCCAACATAGGGAGCCCAGTCAGGAAGTATACATCCACTAGAGTGATCTCAATACGCTGGTCCTGGAAGAGGAATACCTCCTCCTCAACATCCCAAAAAATCACTAGCGTTTACGGCAGCAAACTCAAGCTCTTCATGAGGGGTATCCTCATGAACTTTAGTAAACCGCAACGGGCCAGTGTATCATGTACATTTCTGTCTCATAATGATGCCTCCCGGAGGTCTTTACAGTGTCTCTCTCACCACTTAATCTCATCCATCCCGCATAAGAAAAAAATAGATGTCAACCACTACTCTCATAAAAAAAAATCACCTAGAGGCCAAGTCGCACTTGTTTGGGAAAAATGAGTGACCAAGTCGCTCAAAAATGCCCCACAGATGCGACCAGGTTGCTCCTTTTCCTTCGAAAGGTGCGACTTGGCTCCATGAAACCCCAACAAGCTCATAGAGGACCTCCGGGTGACCAAATGCAGAATGTAAACCACCAAAAATAAGAGATTCAGCGAGAGCTCTTACCTGCAAGTCACGGAACTCGAAACTGCTGGTCGGAATAGGAGAAATCAGCAAATGAAGATTTAGGGCCCACTTCTCCAACTACATAGTGAATAGTGACAATGACACCTCACCAAGTGGTCCCCACCTTTATATAGGCCCTATTTGACCTAATTTCTCCCATTCGACATAACATGACCATACGGGGTCCGTTTGAGACGCTGTTCATGCCACTGGTTTCGGAATTCCACCCTCTATCTCCTTATGAGACCAACGTCTCATGTTTAACAAATAAATTTTGGGACTGTTTCCCAAAAGTCACCTCCATTTACGAGCGACAATATGACGATGCAAGTATCTACAGACCTGTACTTGTATCACTATTGCCTACCGTTACTCATGTGGGTTATCGAGCCATCACCCATTAAGGGACACCATTTTTATTTATTTTTTGTATTTTAACACATAACTATCTACTCCGTCCACTACACCTCATGCGGATCTCTGGACCATCATCCAGAAAACAGATCATTTCCTTTGCATGTATTTGGCATATAAGTGCCCCCAGACTTGCACTCACATCACATGTAGTCAAGTCCATCCACCGCAACTCACACGCAGCTCTCTTGACGTCTGTTCGAGATCCATCTCGGTTTGCGTGCCTCTGTCGCACCAACTCACATGTCTCTACCGCGATCTATCCCGTGCATGCATTGGTATGTTTGAGATCCATCTACTCCATCCATGCTGCGCGGATGACATTTGAACCATTGTCCACTGTCTCGACATGGGGAACCGCCTGTACCACTGCAATCGGTTGTCCATACTAGAGTTTCGTTTATGCTCTTTTTTGACTCCTAAAAACAATGAAAAGATGGTCGAGCACAGCTGCTTCCTTTCCTGCTCATTAAAGTATAGGGAAGAGCATCTACATCGTCTTGTTTATCTCCTTTTCTGGACCATATAGACCATCAAATGAAAAGGACCACCTTGGCATATTTAAGCCAAGACTATTCCCCTCTGCATACTTTTATGATTTCTCGGGCAGAGGGCCACACTTTATGAAAAATCTCACCATGGGCTGTTGTTAAGCTCTTTTCCAGCCTTCTCATCAAGAAAATATTTCCAAGAAAACTTGGTTTCGTTCATGCTCATAAAAGTATCTGAATGACCGTCCAGTCAGTATAGGTTTAACCTTTTCCGACTTGATTGGACTACCAACGATAAAGAAGTCTCTCATCCCCTACAGGATGGGTGAGCTCTCCTATGTATACTTTTATCCTTTTTCAGGCATAGGAGACTACCAACTAAAAATATCCCCCACTAGAGTCTTCTTCGTGCTTTCAGACTCTCTAAAACTGAAAGCACCATCGAGCATTTACCTTCTCGGGCTCGCCAAAAATCCACGAGATAGTACCACAACGGTGTCTCTAGACACCACCTCACAAAAAACAGCTTAGTAGCATTCCCACTTTGGGTCACCTTTGTTCAAAGTACTCTGTAATGTGTCTTCCTTGGATCCCATCAATATCAAAAGTGTCCACCTCCCCCAAGTATTTCCCATCTGCAGCGACATCCCCGGTATTACAGCTATGATCCCATTCCCATGAGTCAGTTTCATTTGCTGCCTGGTCCACCCTGTCATCATACTTTGAACAAAGGAATTCTGAGTCTACCACACTCCCCCTGCCCCTGTTCAAATATTTCCCTCCCCCCCCCCCATTCAGTGGGTCATTCCGTATATTTTCTCACACCTTTCGGTTATCTCCCTCACGCTTCTGGTCAAGGAAACACCATTGACTTGACTAGGGGTAGGCCCCCCTCTGTCGATGACAACACACATATTCCAGAGGATAGAACTAGAGGTCCCTATATCTTGGTTTCATTAACCTCATTGATGAGTTCCCTGGACCACTTGAGAGGAGTCCTTAGTGCCTCTTGGGATGGTTGTTTCTCATGTGCTTGACTCTAACTACATCATCGCACTGTTGAGATTCATATAGGGTTTGGTCCATGTAGTATTTGGTCGAAGACCTCGAATGTCACCTTAGTCTAGCACATTGATGAGTCTATTCAAGGGACCTAAATAGGTTTATGTCCCTTGTGATTTTTGGGTTGTGTTGGAGACAATATTCAGAAGCCCTAGAAGCGCTTCTACATAGATTCATGATTGATGCAACATACTTGTACCACATAGACTCTGACTCTCAATCAGTGATTCCATACAGCTATGTACCATCCCAGATCTAGCAGGTCGTTAGTCATGAAGATATATCATTACATGAGAATGCCATGGGTCCAATATAGCAGTTCTTCAGATCAGTATTGTATTCAGCCTCACATTGAGGCAACCACTATGTATCATCAGTTGTATATGATCAGCTCTTGTATTTTAGAGCATAGATCAAATTATTGTTTTGACATTGTCACGAGCATGGGGATGCTCACCTCATCCATATACATGTCACACATTATTTTTATCTCACCCATTGATGGGAACCATGTTAATACAAAAACCGAAAGCCACCATGCCCCAGCCCCAAAAGCACCATGTCTCCACAACAAATCCTATGATGTCCGTCGGCCATATGATGAGCTCCTGCCCTCACACATCAGGGGGCAATCTATTAACCTGAAAAATCCCTCACTCATCTCTACATGGCCTACACCACCCAAGGACACTCATGCACGACCTTCGTATCACCCCATTAGATCCCCACACCCTCAAAAAGGCTTAAAAATGAGTAAAAGGGCTTAAAACCCCCAAAAAGAAGCCTAAATAACTCTCATAGGGGATAAACCCCCTCAAAGGAGCCTAAAACCCTAAAAGGAGATAAAGTTAGGGTGGCAGGGGCTAAAAGCCCCAAAAAGGGGCTAAAGCCCTGACCAAGGGCTTAGAACCCTAAAAAAGATATAAAAGGAGGGGTGGGGGTCAGTCTCAAAACACTATTCTCTTTGCATACTATTATGCTGCCCATGGATGCCTTGAGACCCTTTTGTCTCTCAAGCCACCCACATCCCTCCTCTCATCCATTCATCCTCCCATCGAGACATAGCTCCTTCATAGCCAAGAGAGAGATAGAGGTGCTTCTTCCAGCCAGCGCATGGTGTCCCATTGCACCAAAGAGAAGGTATACCATTGTTTGTTCATGTATTTGCTTTAGTAGCTTAGTTGTTTTCTAACCCATATTTGTTTGCAGGTTTGTTTCTTAACTTGTTTTGCAGGTTTTTTGTTTTTAATAGTGGTTTGCAGGTAGCTGGAGTCAAGCCCTAACATTGTTTGTAGAGGGGCTTCCAGCCATTTCATATGTTTCTGTTCTTTCTTGCTTTTTGTCCATTTATTTTCTGCATTTCCATACAAGAACCTACCTTTTTGTCCTATAGATGGAAGGGATCCATTCCTACCCTGCAGCAAGGGAGAAATCCCTGCTACAAGTCCCCAGATTGTCTCACACCTTTGGGTATCTCCCTCGCGCTTCTGGTCAAGGAAACACCATCACCTTGGTTAGTTGGAGGTCTCCCTCTATCGATGAAAACACATATATTCCAGAGGATAGACCCAGAGGTCCTTGTATCCTAGTTTCATTAACCTCATTGATGAGTTCCTTGGACCACTCGAGAGGAGTCCTTAGTGCCTCTTGGGATGGTTGTTTCTCACATGCTCGACTCCAGCTACATCATCGCACCGTTGAGATTCCTACAGGGTATTGGTCAGTGCAGTATTTGGTCAAAGACCATGGATGTGACCTGACTCTAGCACATTGATGAGTCTATTGAGGGACTCAAACAAGTTCACGTCCCTTGTGATTTCAAGGTTGCGTTGAAGACAGTGTTCAGAAGCCCTAGAGCAGTGCTTTGGTAGAGATTCATGATTGATACAACATATTGTACGACAAAGACTCTTAATCTCCATCACTAAGTCCCTATAGTTATGTACCATTTTAGATCCAGCAAACCATTATTCATGAATATATAACATTCCACGAGAACGCCATGGGTCCAATGTAGTAGTTCTTTAGATCAGTATTGTATTTCAGCCTCTTATTCAGGCAACCACTATGTAACAACAGTTGTACATGATCGACTCTTGAATTTTAGAGATTAGATCACATTATTCTTTTGACATCGTTATGAGCATGGGATGCTCACCTTGTCCATATACATTTTGCACATTATTTGTATCTCACCCATTGATGGGAACCATATTAATACAAAAACCAAAAGCCACCATGTCCTAGCCCAGGAAGCACCACCTCTCCCCAGAAAATCCTATGATGTCCATCGGCCATACGATGAGCTCCTGCCCTCACACATCAGGGGGAAATATGTTAACCCAAAAAATCCCCTGATTAGCTCTACATGACCTACACCACACAAAGACATCTATTTCACTACCCTCATTGACCCCCACACCCTTGTAAAGGCTCAAAAACACCAAAAAGGGCTTAAAACCCATAAAAGAGCCTAAATAGCTCTCACAAGGGCTAAAACCTCCCAAAAGGGGCTAAAACCCATAAAAGGAGCTTAAAAACCATAACAGAGATAAACGATGGCCGAAAAGGGCCTAAAATCCCCAAAAAGGGGCTAAAGCCTTGACCAAGGGCTTAAAACCCTAAAAACTCAAAAAAGACTATAAATACAAGGGTGGGGGTCACTCTCAAAACACTTCCCATTTTCCTACCATTACTCTGCCCATGTGAGTGTCTTGAGACCCGTATCTCTCAAGTCATTCACCCTCCTTGCTCCACTTGCTTCATTTTCTCTATTAGCCAATCCCCATTCCATTGAGAGGTAGCACCTTGAGCTAAGGCATGGTGACCCATCTTCCAACAAGAGCATAGGTATAATGGTGTCAATTCTTTCTTATTGTTTAATCTAGTTGCTTATAGCTTGTTTTTTGCTAACATTTCCATTGCAGGGTTGTTATTTGTTCATTCCTGTCACAGGTTGATTGTAGGGTTTTGTATGGTTCACTAACCCTTTCCTGCAGGTTCGTCTTCCATCCACAGAGACCCTATCCTTCCGTCCTATAGACTGAAGGTAGTTGTTTCTGCTCATAGCTAGGGTGAAATCCCTACTACAGTGACCATTCTAAAAGACTAGCCAAGTTTATATATTATATTCATAACTTCAATATTGGAGTATCTTTGCATGAAAGAAGTATGCATCCGATCTTTGTTGGATGCAGCATAGGGTTATTGTTGTTGTAAAGTTGAGTACACTTAAAGTAGGGTACCAAAGGTCATATGGTACCTATTCTAGGGTTGTTAGACTTGTGTTGTGAACAGTGATATCCAACCAGTGAGCTACAACTATGATCTCCAACCAGTGAGTTACAACCGTCAAATGTGAATTGTGATCTCCAACCCCTGAGCTCCAACCGTGAAATGTGAACCTAAACCATCAACACTCTAAGATATATCTCTCTCTCAAGATGCGTCTTCTGAAAAATTTTCCTTACAGTGACAAGAGATGACTCAAAATATTTGAGTATAAGGAAGATCCAAGCCATATCTATCTAGCATTACTATTGTTCTTTAATTATTGTTCATTAGTTAAACTTGATAGAATTTTGTTACAATTTATGTTTTGTAAATTTCAATTGATAACTCATCTCAAGGACCAACTTTAACGCAACGACTAATGGAGTGTTAAAGTTGAAAGAGATGGGAATTATGTTTGAATTTATTACAATAGTACTTTTCTGGATGTAGATTTGTTATTTAATTTTGCTTATACAGTGATGATAAAAACGTATATTGGAAAATATACCTTGGGAGAGAGAAAAGATTAAAGTCGTTGGTCTTGTAGGTCCTATGGGTAAAAGGGGTTGTTTCTCCACCTTTATAGTACACCTTGGTCTTGTGTGTATTGGGATTGCATTACTGTATTGTTGTGAACCCTTTGGTTGGCTTATGGTCCTTCATATTCTACTTGGTCCTATCGCCCTTATTGTGTGTGGTACCTTGGCCACCTTTGGTATGATGACTTAACCATATTACTTTTATTGTTCTATTTTTATGTGACCACATGACCTATGTAACACCCCGGTTTTGACCCCGTTTGCATTAAATGTATATGATATATATATTGTAGTTAATTGTGGTGTGGAGATAAAGGAAAAAGCCCCACCATCGATTTAGTTGTTTTATGTTCCAACGATTAAAATCGTTGCCGATGGTATATCGTGCTATCCGGCACATATTAATTTTGGCATCATGTAAACATGCATTTTAATTAAAATGAACCCCAACCAGCTACGTCTATGCAACCATAACGAAAAGGGCATGATTTTCCTAAGGATAGGGAGGGAAATTATTTAACCATTCGGGCCAATGGGGAAAATCCAAGTGTCAGTTGTTAAACCCATTTAGTTGTCACCCACCCTTTTGACTTACTCACATTTCCTTGTCTCAATAAGTCAACTACCAAATTAAAATCCTCTGATGTTAGTTGGCCAGTGGTGTGTGGTAGGACTGTTAGTCCTTTCCTACATGCAAACTCCACTAAGGAGACTCGTTCACCCTCACATGGGCAGCAGGAGACCATAGGACCCATTCTTCCATTTGGGGCCATTCTCACACAGAGAGTTGGGGGAACTACCTCACGTTCATGATTTTTGCTATGTGTGTGAATTTCGTTGTTGAGGATTTTGCTGTGTTGGTTCTCATCCTCATGATTTTGAGTCTGGGGCATTTTCCTCATTACCAGACGTCCATGTTGGGTTATCTCCAAAACGGATGAAAGTTTCCTGTGCGTGAATCTCGTTGTTGGATTTTGCTATGCGTAGTTACCTTACCGATTTTGTGGTTTTGTGTATTCAAACCCATCTCCACGTTGAGAGTCTGTTGAGTCTGATTTTCATTCCCAATCAGGCTATGTCTTTCCCGTTGGTTTTAGTGGTGAGATCGTGGTTGTTGTTTTCCCCATGAGTGTGGGTTGTTGCTAAGTTTTTTGTCCATGATAGGGCCAAGAACAACTCTGAGATCATTTTTCTCAGTCGGAGCTGTGTATCACCATTTTGGCTACCATAATGTTTCCTTTTTCTTCCCCAGAGCTGTGAATTGCTCAATTTTGCTGTGTATATGCAGTGGTTGGTCTTTGGACTATATTGGAATGGGAATGAAGGCTTGGTCTGCTTGATAAACCTGGTGTGTTCAGGAACCTCATAGACAGTGCAAGAGGGCTGGATTTCTTCTCCACACCCCCTGAATAGCACTGGAAGGGATGTCAGGGCCTGAGGGATTGTGCAGCAGAGAAGGGACTGATTCCTTGTGTTGGGTGTGTGTGGGTGTCCTAGAATTCAGGCTAGTTCTGGTGCAGGTGTCCTTAGCTCTTTAGTGAGCCCACCAACTTAGCAGTCATCTTTTCCCAGCTCCCTGATGGCCTGATAAACCCAACTATGTTGGCTTGGCTGAGTTGTGTATCTTTGGCTATGTGTGAGCTTGCTTAGTTTCCTTATTCCTTAGGGAATCATGCCCAGCTCAGGGGTGGCAGTGTTGCTGAGAGATTAAGGAGCACACTGGCCTATGGTTGGGTGGAACTTTGCAGTGACATAGCTAGTTGTGGGGTGTTCTTGTTCATAAGATAAGTATTCTCATGTTTCATCCTTGCAATTTACATTTGATAATGAATTACAGTGAAAATGCTAAATGCTTGAATGTATGGTTTTCTTCCACTGTATGGTGATAATGTATGAATGTTTTAGTTCAAATCATTTCATTTTTTATGTGTATGTTCATGGGGCTAGTTGCCCAGATAGATAATGTTATGGTAGCATCCTCTTCACTGGTTGGAGGGTCGGGGACGTTACAACCTATGGTACCCTACTCTAAGTATACTCAACTTTATTTTACGTTTTATTATGGTACCTCTTCTAGGGATCTTAGAGTTTTTTTCTGAAATGTGAACCGTGATATCCAACCCGTGAGCTCAAACCGTGAAATGTGACCCTAAACCATCAACACTCTAAGATATCTCTCTCTCAATGTATATATTCTAACGGCTTGTAATTTTGACAAGAGATGACTCAAAATGTCTGAGTATAAGCAGATCCAAACTTCATTGTAATTTTGTTATTGTTTATGTTTTGTACATTGGAATTGATAACTCATCTCAAGGAACAACTTTAACGCAGTGACCAGTGGAGTGTTAAAGTTGAAAGAGATTACCATTATGTTTGAATTTATTACAACGCCCTTATTGTGTGTGGTACCTTCACCAACTTTGGTATGATGACTTAAACTTATTACTTTTATTGTTTATTGTTATGTGATCACATGACCTTTGGTACCCTACTATAAGTGTACTCAACTTTATTTTATGTTTTATTATGGTAACCACCCTAAAACATAGGGTTTCCTAAGTGAACATTCTAGAAGACTTGCCAAGTTTATATATTATGCTCATAACTTCACTCTTGGAGTATCTTGGCATGAAATAGGTATAGATATGATCTTTTTTGGACGCATAGGGTTATTGCTACTGTAATGTTGAGTGAATTGGAATTGATAACTCATATCAAGGACCAACTTTAATGCAGTGACTAGTGGAGTTTTAAACTTGAAAGAGATGAATATTTTGTTTGAATTTATTACAGTAGTAATTTTCTAGATCCAACTTTGTATTAGAGTCATAAATTCTTCTTTAGATACTAGGTTCCACATTTCTCACATAACCATTCATGGAAAACAATGAACATAAACCTCACTATTGATTCAAGGCACACTTAATGAGAAATACATGGGTGATATGTAATCTTGAATGATGTTTCCCATATTACAGGAAGAAAAAAACATGTATATGTCATATCTGTCTTCTTCGAGCGAGGGAGTTTAGGATTACAATAGGAAAGTGAGACATCCAGAAGGTCTACAATAGGTATATCAACTAGATGTCAAAATATCAAAAGAAAATTCCAAAGTTGCATGCAATTTTTTCTCGCTGAAGAGGGGTCATGTTCTTGTGAATATGAGACCATAGGTGACATTGAGGTTCCCTTGAGGTACAGACATATAGTGAAACAATGGGAACCCAAGCATCTTCCTCAACTAAACACAGTTTTTTGTGTGAATGAGAGGTTGTATCGAATTGCACCATTGTCATTACATGATTTGGGGTTGTTTTGCATGGATGTAATAATGGTCAGTTATGACAGATGTACTGAATTGATGGGTTATGTTGGACCATACTACAACTACACAGATTGGATGTGACTAGTCCAATTTACAAGAAATATGCACAGATACAGATTGTCTGCAAATTATTTACAGCTGAAAGAAAGAGATCAAAATAAAGGAGCAATGTTGTACATTGACGGAAGGCCAAAAGCTACAGGGAATATTGCGGGGTTTATAAATAGTACACAACCAAGGTCTACACTTAAGAAACCCAATTGCATATTTGAGGGGCATGAAGGAAAGAGTTGCTTATAAATTACAATTTCAATCAAATAGATACAAACATGGTCAATATTGGATGTGTACATCTAACAATTTACCCAACCTTTAATTATTGAATCTAATATCTTATGTATTTTTTGGTAGTGTATTGTTCTATTTTCGTTATAATTTTATATATTTAAGACGCATGGTAGAGACCGGGGCATCTCCTTGGCAGCTGATAATAGGAGTACACCATCCTCAAGGAAATAGGTATACATCATTGTAATTGTACGAATATAATATGAACAAAATGTTTATTTGTTATGTTTTTTCATGAGTATAATCATTCCGCTTAGATAATTTTATCTATTTTTTTGTTGCAGGGTGTTGATCGAGGTAGCTCCCTACCACAACTAGATCGGACAATACCTTCCTCATGGAAGCATGTATACTTCATTGTGAATTTACTACTATAATATGCACAATATGTTTTTTATTATTTATTTTTCATCAGTATATTGGTTTCAATTATATAATGAATTATGTATTTTTCATCATAGAGAAGTGATCAGGGATCTCCCCCATAGTTCATCAGAGGAGTAGAACATCCTCGAGGAAACAAGTAATCATCGTTGTAATTTTACTACTATAATACACGCAATCTGTTTTATTATTATTTATTGTTGATGAGTATATTGGGTTCATTTTGATATTGAATTATGTGTTTTTCATCACAGGCAAGTGATTTGGTTTTTTTTGTGAGTACACTAGTTTCTTTTTTATAATGTTTTATACAAATAATTATTGCGGGGAAGTGATCGGGGAAAGTCCCCAACTATTGATCAAATCAGTACATGCTCCTTGAGGCAGTAGGTATACCTATTTCTAACTGCACAAATATAATATGACCAATATGTTTTTCACCTAAGGTATTTTTCTTGTCTATATTTCTTTGATTATGATAATGTTTTCTACCTTTTTGTTGCAGGGTGATGACCAAGGCAAGGCCCCGGCTGTGGATCAGATGATGCCATCCTCAAGGCAAGAGGTATACGTAATTGTAATTTTTTAAATCGAACATGAGCAATATATTATTTTATTATTTTGTTTTCCTCAGTATAGTCCTTTCATTTTAGTAATTTTGATATATTTTTGTTGCAGGCTATTGATTCAACATTTGATCTAGCATCAAATAATCAATTGATATTGATTTACATGAGATCATGCGTGATGTTGGCATTTGATCTTCTCTAGACCCAATTAAAATGATAGAGAATACCTTAAAAAATTAATGAGGATATCCTTCATATGTTATTCATTAAACCAAAAACACATGATATTAAAGAAAAGGTTGATGTTTTGATGTGTAATGTCCCCATTTTTAATAATTGCATAGTAGGACAATTCCATCAATCCTACAAGTTCCCTAGGTTGGATGGATACATTTGGAATTTTAATAAGGGATATAATAAATGATGTTCATACATTAGAATGGAATAAATATTTAATAATGGATCTTATTAAATAAATACAAGATAAAATTGAAGTGGCAATGGAGCACGAAGACACATGGAGACTATGAGGCCCACACAAGCTAGAAATGTGGTACCACATGGCATCCTCCTCTTGAAATTTAGAATCCATGGGAACCCTAAAGGTTCTTGGATGAGTTATAATAATAATACACTTAGCCATATGAAGTTCTAATTTTGGAGGAAATGTAACTTACATGGGAGAGGAAGAGTCATTTTGGAGCTAGTGGGACACTTGGACTAGATTCCCTAGCTCTATGAAAACAATGATGAAGATGCTATGACACCAATGAAAAAAATCAGATATTAAGGATTCCATATGACATATATGACATTTCAGGTCGAAATAGAGAATCCAAGATAGCTCTCATGGAGTTAGGGAAGCTTAATGGGCTCGAACTCAAATTTGGGGAAGGTGGAAGGCTAGGAAAGGGAGGACACATGGAAAATCATGAGCACACACCCAAATCTGAATTGGCTTGAGTTTGTGGATGGATTGGGAACCTTATAAGGCCAAGGATGTTTATAAAATATAGGAATCGACCAAGAGAATAGATTTTTATCATTTGAGAAATTTTCATTTGTGAATTGTGAGAGCTAGTGGATGACTAGTTTTCTTGCCTTAGCTAATTTCGAGGGTGAAAGATTCCCATCCAAGTTGGTGTTTGGAGAGGAAACTTAGGTATTTCATGGAGATTTAATGGAGTATTATTTTCAGGTGTAAGCTACAGGAAAGCTTGAGGATTCTTCTATTGCATCACTTCCTCTCAACTATTTCCAGTTTTCATGCCATATTCATGCTGATGGAGGGGTTGTGCCTTGGGTGAGCTCATGTAATATTTGGAAGAGCTCTTCCTGATCTATTTATGATTGTAATCAGTAAATATTCTCTTTTATTCACTCTTAGAAAGTTTCAAGTCGAAATACCCAATATTTGTATGTCAAAATGACTTTTAATGAGAAAACAATGACCATTTCCACTCTATTTTGATATATCCCATGGTAATGCTTATTATTTCGAATGGAGGAATGTCTATTAGATTTTTAACATTAAGCTAGAATTATATTAGGATCTTTAACTGAGAGAATAACAAGCACAAAAATCAAACACAAGAGACAATGAACAAAGTGTTTTTCCTCAGGGAAACCATAAATGGATAAAACCCCACAACTTCCTCAGAGATAGAATCAACACCAAAAGTAAAACCCCAAAATAGTAAGATGATCTCCTAACAGAAGTAGCCTCTTTCTTCCTAGCCCCAGTGTCTTCTTCTTCCTAAACTATGCACTACAACTGAGTGTGAATGAGTGTGTGATAAATAGAGAGACTCACTCTCTATTTATACTAATTCCCAACTTGACAATAACCTACTAGGGCCGACTTCTCTAGGAGATTCTAATAACCCTACTGCACCAGAACTGCGGGGACTTTAACCCTTGATCAATAGGATGATTACCCACATTGGCTTGACATGACTTGTTTACATTATATAACCTCTTGATAGGAACATCGGTGCATGACATGACTCAAGTACATTATAGACACATCCTGGAATAAACATCGGGGTACAATACATAAGAAATACAAGTGAATACATTTCAAAGTTACAATTACATCAACACTCCATCTTAACTAGGAAGGTATTCTCTCGACACAATTTATCAGCACAAGTCTTCTTCTCTGTATCATCTGGATCATCATCGAGTCCTTGTCATCTTCATCTTCGGATCTGGATCATCACTGGAACATCATCACTGGATCTGGATCATCATTGGATCTGGATCATCACTAGATTTGGATCATCACTAGAGCATCATCACTGGATCTGGATCATCACTCGATTTGGATCATCATCATGGGTTCTATCTCATGATTCTTCTCATCACAGGAAGTTCTACAGAGCTAGCCCTTTTTCATGCTAGTTGTAGGCCTATCCTCCATGTAGGTCTTCTTCAACACTTATATCTGAACCTAAGTCATAATGGCCCACCCAGGACTTACATCTGACCATGAGAGGAACACATACAACACCATGTCAGAAAGGCGTGCCCAACACTCACATCTGACCATGATAGGAACCAATCTAGTCATGTCAGAAAGGCCCAGCACTTACATTCACCAACATGATAGGACACACCTACTATCATTTGTGAAAAGGAACATCACTCACATTCACCAGCATGATAGGACACACCTACTATCATTTGTGAAAAGGCTCAGCACTTACAATCATCAACATGATAGGACACAAATACTATCATCTATGGAAAGGCGTAGCAATCACATCCACCAGCATGGTAGGACACACCTACTACCATCTGTGGAAAGGCACATCACTTACAATCACCAACATGGTAGGAAACACCTATTACCATCTGTGAAAAGGCACAACACTCACATCCACTAACATGATAGGACACACTTACTATCATCTGTGGAAAGGCCAGCACTCACATCCACTAGCATGATAGGACACACCTACTATCATCTGTGGAAAGGATCTGCACTTACATCTAATCATGTGGGAACCAATCCCACAGTCACATCAGAATGGCTCTCAGTCCCAGACTGAGGATTCCTGGTAACTGACTAGGTGCCTCCATTCAAAGAATGGAAACAGCCCTTGTATCTGATCAAGTGGGAACACATCCCTCAATCACATCAAAATGGCCATGTACTCTTATTTGATCATGTGAGAACACATCTCACAGTCATATCAGAATGGCCCTTAGTCCTAGACTGAGTTTTCCTGTTAACTCACCAGGCACCTCCATTCAAAGAATGGAAATAGCCCTTATATCTGATCATGTAGGAACCAATCTTACAGTCACATTAGAATGGCTCAGCACTCATATCTAACACGGAAGGAACCAATCCTCTCACCATGATAGAATGGATCAGCCCTTACATCTGACCATGGAAGGAACCAATCCTCTCACCATGTCAGAATGGCTCATGGACTCATAAATTCCCTTTGGAAGGAACCTCGATCTAGAGAACACCAAGCTTCTCCCTGAAGTACTCAAACTTCACTCTGGCCAATGAATTCATCAACACATCAGCTATTTGTTCATTTGTCGCAATATACCAGATCTTCATTGCTTCCCTCTGCACCATATCCTTGATATAGTGATACTTGATCTCAATATGCTTCGACTTGTCATGGATCACCAGGTTCTTTGACAACTTCACACAACTCTGGTTGTCGCAATATATACAAGTAGCATCCAACTAGAGATCTAATAAATTAGACAGTAGATTCCTTAGCCATACTTCCTCACAACTAGCTGAACAAGTTGTGACATACTCTGCTTCAGCTGTACTCAGTACCACATAGGACTACTTCCTGCTAAACCTAGAGATCACACCAAATCCCATACTAAAGAAACACCCTAAAGTGCTCTTCCTATCGATGGCACTGCCTGCCCAATCTAGATCAACATAACCCTTCAGGTTAATCTTATGACTTTCCTCATACTTGAGCCCATAATCGACTGTACCCCTTAGGTACCTTAGAATATGCTTTGCAGCAATCAAGTGAACATGTCTTGGATCTATCAGGAATTGGCTCAAGGTGTTCATAGCAAAGCAAATATTTAGTATCGTGTTCGTTAGGTACATCAAGGACCCAATCATATGATGATATATCATAGCATCAACCACTTCTGATGAAGCATTAATCAATAGCTTTAGGTTCAATTCCATAGGTGTGGTCATGGCCTTGCAGTCCATCATCCTAAATCTCGTCAGGATCTCTACCGTATATTTCCCTTGTCCCAAGGAAATTCTAACTACATTCTTCCACACCTCCATGCCTAGAAAATAATGCATCATACCCAATTCCTTCATTTTGAACTCGGTAGTAGGCTTCCTCTTCGTATCAACAATCAACCCATCCATACCTATTATAAAAATATCATCTACATACAGTAGGAGCATCATTGGGTTGCCATCTTCAACCTTGTAATAAAGCTTGGAATTTGCTTTACTCTTGGTAAAGCCCAAACTGGATAGAAAGCCGTCAATTCTGCCATACCATGTCCTGGGTGTCTATTTCAAACCGTACAGGGATTTCTTCAATCTACACACATGAGACTCCTTGTCATGTGTCTCAAAACCGAGTGGTTGCTCCACATACAGTTCCTCTTCCACTACACCATTCAAGAAAGCAGTCTTGACATTAATTTGGTGTATCTTCCATTTCATTACTGTAGCCAGAGCAAGTACTGATATGATGGAAGTGTACCTGGCTATAGGTGCAAAAGTTTCTTCATAATCTATTCCTTCTTTCTGGGAGAAGCCATGAGCAACAAATCTTGCCTTATATTTTTCTATGCTACCATCTGTAGCATGCTTGATCCTGAAGATCCATTTGGAAGTTACAATGGACTTCCTTTCTGGTCTTGGGACAACATCCCAAACATCATTCTTCATGATCAATTGATACTCTTCGATCATATCATCCTTCCATTCTTTCTGTTCTGCCTCTTATTCATAATTGGAAGGTTCTTTATTGATGAAATCTAATAATAAGGCTACATAACTAGAGCAGGACCTGGTTCTCTTTCTTTCTCTGTGATTTTCTTCTGGAGCCCCATATCTTTCCGCACCTTGGATAGCTTCTCATACCCAAGCAGGTTTCCTCTTATGAGGATTATTCTCTTGAGGTGGATCTACATGTTCTTGAGGTTCTTGAAATTCTCGATCTTCTTCTTGAGTTTCTTCGTTCATGGTCGTGTCATGAATTCTGGGTTCTTCTAATTCTTCAGTTTCTTCATAAGGTCTCTTTCTAGATTTGTTGTAAGTTGAGTCTTCGTCAAATGTCACATCCCTACTGATGTCGATATTCTTGAATCCGGGGAAGTATATTTTGTAAGCCTTCGAGCTTTCAAAGTATCCCACAAATATACCCTTCTTTCCTGAAGGATCTAGTTTTGTCCTCTTCTCTTTTGGAATATGTATGTACACTGGACAACCGAATATTATGAGATGGCTGACTTCTGGTTTCTTACCGGAAAAAATTCTGTAGGTGTCTTATTCTCAAGTAATCTGTGTGGAGTAATTTTATGTACATACACCACTGTTCTGGAAGCTTATGCCCACAGATGCATAGGAAGATCTTGATCATGAAGCATTGCTCTTGCAGCTTCCATGATAGTTCTAGTATTCCTTTCTACAACCCCATTCTGTTGTGGATTATATGGAGTGGACAACTCCCTCTTAATTCCCGAGTCTTCGCATAAATATTTGAATTCATTTGATGTGAATTCTCCACCATTATTTGATCGAAAGGTATTGATCCTCCTTTCAGTGTGGTTCTCGATCAAGGCTTTGAATTCCTTGGATTTGCTGAAAACTTCATCTTTGTTCTTCATAAAGTAAACCCATGTCTCCCTAGAAAAGTCATCAATAAAAGAAACATAGTATGCATACCCACTTATTGAACTTGATGACATTGGAATGCATACGTCAGAGTGGATGATTTCCAAGATTCCTTTTGCCTTGCTCTCACTACTTGGAAATGACTTCTTTGTGGTCTTTCCTTTCGCACATCCTCTGCAAACTCCATCATGTTTTTCTTGAATTTATGGAGGACTTGCAGAAACCTTGCTTGCAAGTGATAGTTCTCTGTAATGCACATGTGCAAGCCTTCTATGCCAAAGTTCATTTATCTCTACTATGTCATGGACCAAGGCTTGTTTTGGATGGCCCTTCAATTTGTATAGACCTCCTCTTGTTCCCCAAACACTACTACATCATTAATAGTCTTTCCCTTTGGCCACATGATAACTTGGCCATCTATAAATGCAACCCTCATGCCTTTTGCATCTAATGTATATATGGAGAGGAGGTTCTTCTTTAGTCCTAATACAAACAATACTTCCTTCATTGTCATAGACTTTCCAGAGTCTAGCTTATAGGAGGATTCCCTGTTAACCCAAAAAATCCCTGACTAATCTCTCTATGACCTACACCACCTAAGGACACCACTTCACGACCCTCCATTAGACCCCCACACCCTCAAAATAGCTTAAGGATGAAGAAAAGGGCTTAAAAACCCCAAAAAGGATCCCAAAATATTCTCTTAGGAGCTAAATACCTCAAAAAGGGGCTAAAATAATAAAAGGAGATAAAATTAGGGTGAAATGGGATAAAAGCCCAAAAAAGGGGCTAAAGCCCGAAACAAGGGCTTAAAACCCTAAAACCCCAAAAAAGCTATAAGAGGAGGGTGGGGAGTCACTCTCAAAACACTTCTCCCTTGCCTACTGTTATGCTGTCGGTGGATGCCTTGAGACACCTTTGCCTCTCAAGCCACCCACACTCCCTCTCCTCCATCTCCATTAAGCCATAGCTCCCCCATCCAAGAGAGGTGCTTCCACAAGCTTGGGCATGGTGGCCCATTTCCACCAGAGAAGGTGTAGCTTGTCATTATTGTTTTGTTCATTTGCTTTCTTTGCTTGCTAACCCATGATTTCATTTGCAAGTTTATTTGTTAACGTTGTTTTGCAAGTATTTCAGTTTATTATTGCTTAGAATTTGTTTGCAGGTCCTTGGAAGCGGAACCCTAACCTTTGTGTGTAGAGGGGTTCACCTTCATTTCACCATTCTCTTCTTTCTGTTCTTAGTTTAGTTTCTGTCCATTTACATTACATTTTCATTTTCAGCATTTATCCACACAGGAACCTACCCTTCTATCCTATAGATAGAAGGGAGCCACTCCTGCCCCTGTAGCAAGGAGAAATCCTTGCTACAGAACTGGCGACCATACCAGGTCGATCCCACAGGATCCCTAGGCCAAATTTTTAAAATTTCAAGTTTTTTCAAGTTTTTCCCTAGTTTTTCAAATTTCATGTTAAATTCACTTTAAATCCAGGTTATTTTTAGTTATTAGTACTGCCGAAGCCTCTGCTAGGAAAATCCGAGTTAGTTTGGCCACAGTACAGGTTACTGTCGGTCGGATCTGACTTTGGATCTCAAAAAAACCCAAATCTGGGGCAGGTTGCTCTTATCGGGGCTGAAAATGAGGTGAGGGCACACTTAATGGCCAAACAGGCACACCCAAGGTGCACTTAATCCCCCGATAAGTGTGATTTCTCTTAGAAACACAGACCGCGACTGTCTGTGAATTCTATGACCCTCTCGCCTGTTTCTGAAAAAATATTGTGGCCCCCTCGCTAGATTTGATCAGAAACGTGTGGCTTGTCAAACGAAACTTCAATTTCAGTTTAATAGAGGTTAAATTTCAGTTTTATAGGGACTATCAATGTAGCTCAGCCGCCTTTTTCTAGCACTACAATTCAATTTCAGTTTCAGTTTCTGTTTTCTACAATTTCTTTTACAAACAATGTGTAAATTCCAACTAAATGTTAATGGCTAAATCAAATGAATGTAGCTTAATTAAAATCAACCTAAAACTAACTTTCTTGCTCACCCTTCCTCCTCTACCCAGTCATCACCCTCTAAGGTATTCTGGGATACAACGAAGGGCAAGCTCGTATAGATCTAGGCACTCCACTAATATTGTTCGAAACCATTAAAACCAGATGACCTGGAAGGTAGAGGGGGTAGAGAAGGAGGGATTCTCACAGCACTAAGCATCCTCCCTTTTGACCAACCTTACATCCAGGAGGTGATCTGAGGAACTATGGATGGGCTTAGTCCCATTGTGTTGAGAGCCCAGCACCTTCTCTTGGTTGAAGAGGAATATCAGTGTGAGGTAGTCATCTAGTTAGGCCATCAAACATTCAGGGTCAATAACTGTATTTATTTACAATTTCTGATTATTCAATGCTTGCATGCACAACCACAATATGATGAATTCATAAACCATTTGCAGCTACCAAATACCAGAAAAACAAACAAATAAATACACCATACCAAGTAATTAACCCAACTCAGTTCATGATGCTGAGAGAGCCTTAAAATTTACCAATTTACACTAAGTACAAACAAATCTGTAGTCTTTGAGGACATAAGTCCCCGACTGATTCAACTGTGGGAAGTACTTGGGCTCTGCCCAGAAACTCATTGTGAGGAGTACCACAGGAACCCCAAAGTAGCTGGCCGCTGAGAGGAATTGCCAAGCGAAACGAGCAATGACCCCTTCCGATTGAGTAGAAAATACTGTGAGGAAAAATCCAAGCGCTATCTTTTGACAATATTGGTGGCTGAGTGACCACCTACAACCAATAGGAAGCCACTGAAAATGGGGTCCAAACATCATTCCCATCAGTTTGATAAACAACTAACACAATTGATCCCTCACGCTCTTCCTCATGCCTAAGAGGCAAACCACCAGAATTTGGAACACTCAATCGACACCGTCGAAACCATTCTTAGTGATCTCCCACACCATCAGAAGGCCACACAACCTCTGATTCTAATTTAGACCCATATCAATCTGAACTAGACCTCCACACTGCACCATTAAGCCCCATGGCTAGTGCAAATCCGGATCCATTTTTTGGCATAACCTTAACAAGTGGACCCATGTCCACACTACAACTTGTAAGCACAGTCATGCAGACTGTATTTATTCAGCTGCCGCCATCCATAGTGACCAACCAAGCTGGCCCACTGGAAACACATGGGGGTTGTGTCCCCTCCACACACACTGCCCCTCCTGCCACACAGGGGGGAAGTGGACCATCCACTTACATTTCCCCTACTATCATGCATGGAGGCAATGTCCCTTCCACCCACACTATCCCTCCCATAACACTTGGGGGCAATGGCCCATCCGCAACGGTTCCATAGCAAGTACCCCCAGCTGCGGTAGATGCATTATGCACCTGTAAACCCCACCACCATCGTAGCCCCATACCACATCAATCTGGGGTCAAATCTACCCATCATGGCTCATCTTAACTTGCCTGATTTGGCTAGATTAACAAATGACCCCATTTGCCATCAATATTTTTGGCCTCCAATGCCAACTAAGTTGTCATCAGACATCCCCAAGTTTGAAGGCAAAGCAAGGGAATGTCTCCAAAACCACATAATGACATTCCATCTATGGTGCTCATCCAACAGCATCATAGATGATTCCATCAGGCTGTTGCTATTCCAACACACCCTTACAGGTGCTGCGGCTAAATGGTACATTAAGCTGCCACAAGCCAAGTACCTGGACTTCAACTCCCTCTCTTTCATGTTCCTGTAGTATTTCCAACTCCTTTTCAGATATGATGAGGGGTTGGAGATCCTGTTATCCAAACACTGTCACTCATATAACCGACCATATCCATGAGTGACGGCGACGTCGTAGCGTATGAAAAATCCAACTTGACGACACGATCTTCTTGGATTGGTTCCTTAAGGCCTTTCTCCCACCCATAGAAAAGGAAGTCACATCCGAACGTCCTCAATCCAAAGAAGAGGCCATACTGAAAGATCAACAATTTTACCTTATCTATGCTTAGTCTGGATACCTATACACTGTCATTCCAGATGCCCCCCCGTCTGAGTACCTCATACCGTGATGCACCGAGGGCATCTCACACTGCGGACGAAATCATAGGATCAGTCTCCCAATAGCCACAGCCTCGACTAACACCACTTGCCATTACACCACAACCAAGCAACATTGCTAATATTTCTTACCAAAACCAAGCCCTGGACTATGCAAGAATGATGTCCCATTCTGGAGCAAACAACTTCATACGCACAGCCTGTGCCACCACAACAGGCTCAGGCCATGGCTTGGCCAACATAGCAGTATGTGGGACAAATGCCCACTTTTGTGGCACTGCCACCCCCACAAATCTATTATGCACCACCAGTGCAACCAATTCAAGCTCCCACCCCACTCCATCCTCTCCATTGGGACAAGTGTTTGCACAACAAAACCATCCCAACCATCCAGCCCCCAACAATCAACAAGGGCAAGCTAGAAATGATCGACCCCAGAACCAAGCCAACAACCAACCGCAAGGAGGTGGTCAACAACCAAACCCTCCCAACAATGTCATGGCAAATCGGCCAGCCCAAAACCCCCCATGACAAAATGCACCAAGGCATAATGCCCCATTGCACACAAACCAACCATGCACACTCTGTGATGTTTATGGGAACTACACATTCGAGTGTCCCCTCATGGGTTGTGCTGAGCAGTCCATTCAGAATGAACTTCAACAGGCCGCAAACGCTGCAAATCAAGCCCAACCCAACCCGGCACCACAAGGACCTCCCCCCATGGTGGTTCAAAACCCACTACCAGTCCAAGGATTGGTGGCAACCAATCCCCCTCCCTGGGCCAATCCCAATGCTTCGGGGGCACCTCCCATAGCCGAAATAGGTGTTCACCACTTGCTAGCCATGACGACTGAAGAGGTCAGCTTGTAAACCTGACGAAATCAGTACGGTGCCACCACCAAACCCACTGACACATCAGCGGCATCAACATCCAAAACGGTCAACCTACCTCTTTAGTTACCCCTGTTCCTGTGCCCCCCCATATGCCACATTTAGAGCTGTAGTCAAGTATAGCATTGTGGATAATTTGTCCCAAATGCCAACTGCCATGTCCTCTCTTGAGGTGCTTAAAACATGCCCAACGCAGCGAAAATCCTTACTAGCCACCCTAGGGGTAGTAGACCCATCCGAATCCAAGTTGATCACATTCAACATGGAGAACGGAGAACTGCGCATGCCATCAACTATCGCCTTTCAAATCCTGGTGTCCATCCGAAATTTGGTCATGCATCGGTGCATAGTGGATGAGGGGGCATCGACGTGCATCATGTCTACCTTGGTTTGGCAGAAACTTGGATCACCAATTTTGCAACCATCCTCCACAACCTTATGGGCTTATGATGGACATCCCACTAAAGCCCAAGGAATCCTCCCCCATGTCCCTATTACATTAGCCGGGAAGACAATGCTGATCGACATAGAGGCTGTCAATGCTCAACTAGACTACAACCTTCTCCTCGGAAGAAGTTACATGTACGCCATGCGAGCTATCGCATCAACTGTCTTCCATCTCATGATGTTCCCCCATGAAGGGAATATTGTGACAATTGATCAGCTCACCTACCATGATTTGCAAGGGTTAACGACACCTGCCAATGTTATTCCTACCATCACCACCATTGAGCCACAAGGGGTGACCACACACACTAATGTTGTCCCTACAACCAACATTATGGTTGAAAACACACCAGCCTCCCCATTGTTGAATGTGGGCCCTGGTTTGTTTACTAATACCTCCATGACGGCTCCTTTCTCGTTAGTGTCACCACCACTGATACAAAATGAAACTGTGGACTTATGCATGGTCTCATCAAGCACCATTGCACCCAAACAATAACCACAACCATAGACCCAACCACAACCACAACATCATTCATAGCCACAACACCAACAACAGTCGCAAAATCAATCAAAGCAACAAAATTATGCACAGCTACAACCACAACCGCATCCCCACATGCAACCAGCTGGGAGTTATGTGGGCTCATCTCTAATACATACAATTCCCTTCCTCTTTCCCCCACCTAGCATCATGAGAAAACCGGTAATGGCCACTTTAAGCCTACCCAACTTTACGTTGGGAATCCCAGTGTGGTATCTTGATCCACCAGCTCAACTTGTAATGCCCCAGGTTGTCTTAACCTCGGAGCAACCCATCGTGGTCGAGTCTCACCCTCCACTTGCTCCACAAAATCCAATAGCCACACCTGCACCCACCCCGCCCCACCCGAAAAGGCCCAGGGGCAAGAATTCCAAAGCCACTGCAGAACCACGACAAGTCCCACCTTGTGCTATCTATGAACAATAGGGCCATCCAACTCAGAATTTCCCTGAAATCCCAGTGATCCGTGTGCATCTAGATTCCATGGACACAAACGAAAACATCCCCGTGGTTGAACTCCAAACTGCACCCATAGTCAGGAAAAAGGCATTGAGGACAAACCATGCTTGCTCCTGTTGCGGCTTGTATGGACATTACTCTCACCATTGCCAAGACCTTCCTGAATTTTGAATGACTCTAGATGAACTCCATCAACATTCCCTTGAGTCTAAAATCACCTTGATCGAAGAAGTGCACCCCCCACCACCTTCTTCAGACACCATGTCCATTTACATGATGTCCAGTTCAACTGACCCACTTATCTCCACTTCCAACGATGGTCCATCAGAACTGTCTCTTCATTGCTTCAACAATGATGAGGAGATACTGGAAGCTCTGACTGCCCTAGAATACCCATGGGATGACATGCACCATCGCTCGTTCTTCCTCCCTGAAGAACTTGTGTCGCAGTCTGACCCGTTTTCCGTGGAGACCAAGGATTTCATCCATGGAAAGGTCGAATGGTTCAAGAACCCCATCCCAGCACCAGATTCCTTCGAAGAAGGGAATATGGTGAACATTTCACCAACCATTAAAATCAACATCTCAACCAATTCTGAGATTGTTGAAGAAATCATGCTGGGGGCATCCTGCTCCCCAGAAGAGGTCGATTCCTACAAAGCTCTCTTCTAAGAATCCTGCGACATGTTCTCCTAGTCTTACACTGAAATTCCCAGCCTAGCTCCATCCATCGTGGAACACCACATCAACACATGGCCTGATGTGACTCCCATACACCAAAAGCAATGGCCCATCCATCCATCCAAAGTGGCTGCGGTTAAAGCCGAGATAGAGAAACTGCGCACAGCCGGCTTCATTTATCCCATTGCATACACCACTTGGGTTTCTAATCTTATTCCCGTGAATAAAAAATAGGGTACCATTCGTGTTTGCACAGACTTCCGTGACCTTAATGGGGCATGTCACAAAGACAACTTCCCCCCACCTTTCATCGACCAGATCATTGATGCATGCGCCGGACATGAAGCCTTTTCCTTCATGGACGGTTTTTTCGGATATAACCAAATCCAAATATAGAAATAAGATAGTTACAAGATGGAATTCACAACCCCATGGGGCACATTCATGTACCGGGTCATGCCCTTTGGCCTCAAAAATGCCGGAGCCACCTTCCAACGTGCCATGACACGCTGCTTCCGCGACCTTGTTTAGATCATGTTGGTTTGTTTCGACAACCTCATCATATGGTCGTAGAAGAAAACACAACACATAGACGACTTGCGACAAGTCTTCATATGATGTCGCCAGTGCGGAATCCACTTGAGCCCATTCAAGTTTGTTTTCTGTGTCCCCTCGGGTCATCTACAAGGATTGATCATCATGTCACACAAAGGAATGACCGCTGATCCTTGGAAAGTCCAAACAACTTTCCATCTAATGTCACCCCTTTGAGTGAAAACGTTACAACTTGTATTATAGTCTTTCCATTTTTGTTTTACACATTTTTTCCAAATTGAGTCTTATGTATCGTTTCCTCTCATTGCTTCAGATGGAGCACACCTCAGATCGGTATATGGGATTCGCAGATGGAGCAAGCAGATGGTCTCCGAACCTCACCTCAGCTGCATGGGTAATCTACTCCCCATCGCACGAGTTGATCCACATTGAGGGAATATGCGTGGGCACTGCAACCAACAACTAGGCTGAATATGATGGTGTCAATGGCCTTTTGGCCTCTGCTCTCTAATTAGGCATTCACCATCTCGATTTTTTCTTAGACTCCTAACTGCTTGTTTCTCAGTTGAACAACCACTATCGAGTACGTGATCCCTGCCTCTTTAGAATTTACCTGCGCACTAAATAGATGGTTAGAAAATTTGAATCCATCACATTCACACATGTTCCCATAAACCTCAATAGTGTCACAGATCAAATGGCTAACAATATTCTAAATTGGAACATCCATAATCGCATATAGGAAACATACAACCATAACATCATGCATAATCATGTCTAAAAAGTACACACATAGTGTAATAATACATCACATGGGAATTTGCATTCCACAGTATCATAACAAGACTCACATAATAAAACCATAAAAGCGCATCCATGTGCATCAAAAAGTATATATATATAAATTGGTCAGTCACATGTCCAATACAAAAATGAGAAGCCACATATGCTTTCTCAGTAGGATACACATAAGCAACACAAAAACCCCTAAGTGCACCAATGCACTCGGGACAGCCTCATTAGGCTACTAATCCGACTCAGACTCATCATCTGACTCAACATCATCATCTTCCGAAGAGGACTCATCCTCTACAAGAAGATCACCTCTCACCACCCGGTGAAAGTGCTCACAAGCTACCGCCATCTTCCTCATCACACCAGTCAACTCTAGAGGAGGGTTGTGAATAGAGGAAATCATTTCAGTACTCAGGTGCAGCCAGCCATCATCTGACACTCCAGTAGCAAGCTGCTCCATATACGACAGCATTCCATCCATATCTCACTGCCCCCTGCATGAGCTCCTGGAAGGAACCACCACAGGAGCTATGGTAACAACCCACCTCCGATGCCCAGGAAGCGGGCGAGGACCAACATCTGCACATGCAAACAAGGACACCATCAGTCCACATATATCAATAT
This sequence comes from Pseudotsuga menziesii, assembly GCA_001517045.1. Lineage (NCBI taxonomy): Eukaryota > Viridiplantae > Streptophyta > Pinopsida > Pinales > Pinaceae > Pseudotsuga > Pseudotsuga menziesii. The sequence continues at coordinate 407,778 of LPNX010215856.1, read as the reverse complement.
GAAAGCTACCAACCAAATCAACTACACTATGTATAATGATGAACATAAAAACATCACACATACATACCAGCTGGTCCCCATGCCTGGCCAGGAGTTTAGGGCATCTCAGGGTCTCCTTGGAAATCCATACCCGCATACGGGTACTCCTCAATCACTACAAGAGCCTGGAGCCACTGCTCCAACAACTCCTCTGTAAAAAAGTGGCCCACTCTGCCGCCACCCTCCCAGATCATCATCTAGAACCATCTGTACATCCGAGGCTCCCGCGGACCACTGTCCTGCACAGCTCGATGAGGACAAAGTGTAGGTACTTTCTCAAAGAAGAAATCACACAAGAAGGAGCCAAAACAAAAATCGGCACCAGTAGTCTTCGACTTGTTCAGCTGGCACCGAATAGCCTGCAGATACATCTGGCCCCATGCATAATACATGCCACCTATAGCATGCTCTACTAGTTGTAGCTTACCACCAGAATTCTTGTGGCTCCCCGTGGAACCCAAGATACGCTGCAATAAGGTCCCCACTACCCGTGTGGACAAATCCTCAATGTCACACATTAAGATGTAAGAACCATGCACGTACGCCGTAGCATAACAATGCCGATTGCACAACTCCTCCAAGATCTCCCCCCGAGATAGCACAGGTACCAAGTCACCAACCACTCCCAACATAGGGAGCCCAGTAATGAAGTATACATCTACCAACATAATCTCAATGTGCTAGCCTTGAAAGAGGAACACCTCCTCATCAACATCCTAGAAACCTATCAGTGTTTGCATCAGCAAATGCAAGCTCCGCATGAGGGGTATCCTCATAAATTTTAGTAATCCGCAACGGCCTAGTGTATCTCTAACATTCCCATCACGTGGGGATGCATCCTTGACACTCTTCTAGTCTCTCTCTCTCCACTTGATCTCTACCATCTTGCACAAGCAAAAATCCTGATGTGAGCCATTGCCATCATCAAAAAACACCCAAAAGAGGCTAGGGCGCACCTGTTTGGGAAAAATGAGTGCCCAGAGTGCTCATAATTGCCCCATAGGTGCACCCAAGGCACAACGTTTCCTTTGAAAGGTGTGAGTTGGCCCCCATGAAACCCCAAAATTCTCATGGGGGGCCTTCAGGTGACCAAATCCAGCAAATAAACCACCGAAAAGATGAGATTCAGTGAGATCTTTTACCTGCAACTTGCGGCACTAAAAACCGTTGGTCGGATCAAGAGAAATCATAAAATGAAGAATTAGGTCCCACCTCTCCAACTCCATAATTAACAATGACAATGACACTTCACCATGTGGACCCCACCCTTATATAGGCCCCATTTGACCTAATTTCCTTTGATCGACATAATAGGACCATACGAACTCCGTTTGAGATGTCATTTGCACCACTGGTTTCAAAATTCCTCCCTCTATCTCTTTATGAGACCATCATCTCAAGTTTAATAAATTAATTTTGGGACCATTTCCCACAAGTCACCTCGACTTACGAGCCATGACATGACGATGCAAGTGTCTATGGACCTGTACTTGTATCACACTTCCTGACTGCAACTCATGCGAGTTTTTGGGCCACCGCTCATTAAGGAATGAAATTTTTAGTTTTTGTTTTGTATTTTTAACACATAGTTGTCTTTTCTATTCATTGCACCTTGCGTGGACCTCTGGACCACTGTCCACAAAATGATTTTTTTTCTTGCATGTATTTGGCATATAATTTCCCTCAGACTTACACTCACATCGCACGTAGTCAAGTCTGTTCACCGCAACACACACACACACTCTCCTTACCTCTGTCCGAGAGCCACCTCGTTTTGTGTGCCTTCTGCCACACCAACTCGCGAGCCTCTGCCACGATCTATCCCACGCATGTATTGGTATGTTTGAGAGCCTTCTGCTCCATCCATACTATGCGGATGACCTTTGGACCTTTTTCCACCAACCCAACAGGGGGCACCGCCTGTGCCACCACAATCGGTTGACCACACTGGAGTTTCATTTAAGTTCTTTTCTGACTCCTTAAAACAATGAAAAGATTGTCGAGCACAGCTGCTTCCTTTCCCACTTGCAAAAGTATAGGAAAGGGCATCTACATCATCTCGTTTACCTCCTTTTGCGGACCATGTAGACCATTAATTGAAAAGGACTTCCTTGGCACACTCAAGCCAAGACCGTTCCCCTTTGCATACTTTTATGCTTTCTCGGGTAGAAGGGCTGCACTTTATGAAAAATCTCACCATGGGTTGTAATTAAGCTCTTTCCCAGCCTTCTCATCAAGAAAATATTTCCGAGTAAACTTGGTTTCATTCATGCTCGTAAAAGTATCTGAATGACCGTCCAGTCAGTAGAGGTTTAACCTTTTCCGGTCTAATTGGACTACCAACGGTAAAGAAGTCTCTCATCCCCTACAGAATGGGTGAGCTCTCCTATGTATACTTTTATACTTTTTCGGGCACATGAGACTACCAACGAAAAAGATCCCCCATTGGAGTCTTCTTCGTGCTTTCAAACTCTCTAAAATTGAAAGCACCATCGAGCATTTACCTTCTTGGGCTCGCCAAAAATCCACGAGATCGTACCATAATGGTGTCCCTAGACACCACCGTAAAGAAACTAGTTGGGAATCTTTCCCCCTTTGGGTTGCCTTTGTAGAGAGTACTCTGCAATGTTTCTTCCTTAGATCCCATCAATTTCAAAAGTGTCTACCTCCTCCAAGCATTTCTCATCTACAGTGACATTCCTGGTATTACAGCTATGATCCCATTCCCATGAGTCAGTTTCATTTCCTTCTTGGTCCGCCCTACCGTCATACTCTGAACAAACGAATTTTGAGTCCACCACACTCCCCTTGCCTCTGTTCAATTATTTCCTTCCCCCCCCCCCCCCCCCCATTCAGTGGGTCACTCCGCAAATTGTCTCACACCTTTCGGTTATCTCTCTCATGCTCCTGGTCAAGGAAACATCATTTCCTTGCCTAGGGGCAGGTCTCCCTCTGTCGACGCCAACACACATATTCCAGAGGATAGACCCAGAGGTCCCTATATCTTGGTTTCATTAACATCATTAATGAGTACCTTGGACCACTTGAGAGGAGCCCTTAGTGTCTCTCGGGATGGTTGTTTCTCACGTGCTCGACTTCAACTACATCATCGCACCGTTGAGATTCGTACAGGGTTTGGTCCATGCAGTATTTGGTCAAAGACCCCAGATGTCACCTTACTCTAGCACATTGATGAGTCCATTCGAGGGGCCTAAACAGGTTATGTCCCTTGTGATTTTTGGGTTGCGTTGGATACAGTATTCAGAAGCCCTAGCAGTGCTTCGATATACCTTTATGATTGATGTAGCATACTTGTACCATGGATACTTTGGTTCTCAATCAGCAAGTCCATACAGATATGTACCATTCTAGATCCAGCAGACCGTCAGTCATGAAGATATAGCATTCTATGAGAATGCCATGGGTTCAATGTACCAAATTAGCATTGTAAGATCAGTTGTATATGATCGGCTCTTGTGTTTTAGAGCATAGATCAAATTATTCTTTTGACATTGTCACGACCATGGGGATTCCAGCCTCGTCCATATACATGTCACACATTATTTGTATCTTACCCATTGATGGGAACCATATTAATACAAAAACCAAAATCCACCATGCCCCAGCCCCGGAAGCACCACCTCACTGCAGCAAATCCTATGATGTTCGTTGGCCATACAATGAGCTCTTGCCCTCACACATTAGGGGGAAATCTATTAACCCAAAATATCCCTCACTAAGCTCTCTATGACCTACACCACCCAAGGACACCACTTCACGACCCTCCATTAGACCCCCACACCCTCAAAATAGCCTAAGGATGAAGAAAAGGGATTAAAAACCCCAAAAGGAGCCCAAAATACTCTCCTAGGAGCTAAAATTAGGGTGAAAGGGGCTAAAAGCCCAAAAAGGGGCTAAAGCCCGGACCAAGGGCTTAAAACCCTAAAACCCCAAAAAAGCTATAAAAGGAGGGTGGGGGGTCACTCTCAAAACACTTCTCCCTTGCCTACTGTTATGCTATTGGTGGATGCCTTGAGACACCTTTTCCTCTCAAGCCACCCACACTCCCTCTCCTCCATCTCCATTGATCCATAGCTCCCCCATCCAAGAGAGGTGCTTCCACAAGCTTGGGCATGGTGGCCCATTTCCACTAGAGAAGGTATAGCTTGTCATTCTTGTTTTGTTCATTTGCTTTCTTTGCTTGCTAACCCATGATTTAATTTGCAAGTTTATTTCTTAACATTGTTTTGTAGTTATTTCGGTTTATTATTGCTTAGAATTTGTTTGTAGGTCCTTGGAAGCAGAACCCTAACCTTTGTGTGCAGAGGGATTCACCTTCATTTCGCCATTCTCTTCTTTTTGTTCTTAGTTTAGTTTCTGTCCATTTACATTACATTTTCATTTTCAGCATTTATCCACACAGAAACCTACCCTTCTGTCCTATAGACAGAAGGGAACCATTCTTGCCCCTGTAGCAAGGAAAAATCCCTGCTACATTCCCCACTACCTTTTATTGGATACTGGTAGTCATCTCCAAGTTTCACCTTGTGTGGTGATTCATGTTCTGATAGTTTCACAAAGGATTCCTTGAATCCTGTCATATGTTTGGAAGCCCCACTGTCTATAAGCCAATCATTGCTTCCATGGGTAATGCTTCCCGTGAGAGCAGAAATCAAAACATATTCTTCATCACTTGAAGAGTCTTCACTTTCATGTCTGGTTATCTTTGTGGAAGGTTCATCATCCTATGCAGCATGAGCATAATGTCTTCTCTTGTTTCCCTTCTTCTTGTGAGAGAAATTTTTATTTCTAGGACATTCTCTAGCATGGTGTCCTTTCTTGTCACATGTATAATATCTGATTCTAGATAAATATTTTCTAGTGTTATCTTTGTGGAAGGGCTTACCTCTGGGGTGATGAGAACTTCTTCTGGTTTTCTTGGAGTGTGCTGTGAGAGATTGATCTTCACTTTCCATCTTTTCTTCTCGAGCTGCTATTCGAGCTTCTTCTTGAGAGCATTCTTCCCATAGTCTACTGAACTTTAATAACTTCTTTCTGTCACAAATTCCTTGAATAAAGGAGTCCCATGATCTAGGGAGACCATTCAAGGTGGTAATTACAATATCTGCATTCTCTACTTCTTCATATACTGCTTCTAGCTGTTCCTTTATCTAAGAGACTCTTGTAAAGTAAGACCGGATGGTATCTGCATTCTGGATCTTTGCATTCTTCAGTTGGTTTCTCAGAGTCATCTTCCGGTTTATGTTCTTTCCTTCAAACAATTTGGTTAGGGTATCAAACATAGCTTTAGGTGTCTTTAGGGAGGACACCTGTGGTATGAGGTGATCCTTGATTGAATCAGCAATAATCCCCTTTGCCATAACCAACTTCTTCTTGTGTAAGGCCTTAGCCTCATCTCCCTCTGGAACTAGAACCTCCTCATTGATATAGGAGTCCAACTCATTTTCTTCCAGGACCAGGGAGATCCTATATTTCCAGGCTTGGAAGTTATCATCTCCTTGAATCTTTTCATCAAGATTGGTATGATGATATATCTTAACTAAGAACCTCAAATGGAGATACAAAATATTTAGATCTTACGAGGTCAAGATGTCAGATATAGATTTGGAGACGAATTTCTACAGTGTTGGTTCAAGAGAAAATTAGGGTTTGGATTTTCTGGAGTTCTATCCAACCAAATTCTTTGATCTTGATCTCTAAACTTTGATTTTGAGGAGGAGATCAATCCATGCCTAAGCTCACTGAAAAATTCCACTTTTGTGAAAAGCCCTAATTTTCGGTAGCAGTGTCGAGTCCAAAAATGAAAAAGCTCAGAATTGGATTCTGCTTCGACAGAAAGATGTGCCCTAGAAAGGAGATTTAATCCAACTTTATTTTGCTGAAAATATGTGGAGAGAGATCCGCAAAGTAGGAAGCCCTAGTTCCCACAGCTGCACAATGTCTTCTTCTCAGGTTAGCTTTGATACCATGTTAGATTTTTAACATTAAGCTAGAATTATATTAGGATCTTTAAATAAGAGAATAACAAGCACAACAATAAAACACAACAGATAATGAACACAGTGTTTTTCCTTGGGGAAACCATAAATGGAGAAAACCCTGCAACCTCCTTGGAGATAGAATCAGCACCAAAAGTAAAACCCCAAAACAGTAAGATGATATCCCGACATCAGTAGCCTCTTTCTTCCTAGACCCAGTGTCTTCTTCTTCCTCATCTATGCACTACAACTGAGTGTGAGTGAGTGTGTGATAAATAGAGATACTCATTCTCTATTTATACTAATTCCTGACTTGACAATAACCTACTAGGGCCGACTTCTCTAGGAGAGTCCAATAACCCTAGTGCCCCGGAACTACGGGTACTTTAACCCTTGATCAATAGGAGGGTTACACACAATGAATTGACATGACTTTTTTACATTACAGAACCTCTTGATAGGAACATCGGGGCATGACATGACTCAAGTACATTACAGACATATCCCAGAATAAACCTCGGGGTACAATACATAAGAAATACAAGTGAATACATTCCAAATTTACAATTACATAAACAATATATCTATGATAACTGTATGATGAATGGATAGTAATTAATGTTTATTTGAAGTCTCATGTTTATTACTTAAGAATTGTAAGCCATTTTACGCATGTTTATTTCTTTGGGAGAAGATTTGCTGCATTTTCCCCAAGGGTCGAAATTGTGATTTAGAAGTTGTTTTCGAAAGAATCATAAAAGAATGAATAAACTGAAACATGATGCATATTAGAATTTAAAAATGTACCTTACTCATCCCCTACACATTTTCAGAATTTCGCGTGACTTTGGGATCATTTGAGAAGCCATTTCCGACAATTACCTAGGGGGAATTGGAGCCCCAATTTGCTAGTAAAGACTCCTACTTTGAAAAGAATATTTAAAAAGTTTTAATAATTAATTGGGGGGTCATAAAACATCCATGAAAATAATATTTAACTTATAATATCATTCATACACCTTCTGAGAAAATTTACGAGCGTTTGGGTTAATTTGGAGGTCCAGACATCAAAACTAGTTAAGGTCGAAATTGGGGAAAAAAGTGGAAAAATTGGTCATTTAATAAAATTTCAAAAAGGGACATTACAAGTGGTATCAGAGCATGGTATTTGAACCTTATGGTATTAACAAGGAGTGAAATCAATAAACCACCACCCTTAGATGCTGAATTTGAAGGTGTTTTTGTTGTAGGAGAAGAAGTAGTAGAAGAAGAGGTACATTTTGCTGAAACTATGACAAGTGAGGGGAAGGGACCCAACGATAATGAAAAGATGGAATATATTAAACTCATACAACCTCTCTTTTATGACATCACCAATAACATGAAACAACAACTTATGAAAATATTCGAGTTGTTGGTTAGCCAATTTGGAAGGAAATCAGGAGTAATCGAAGATAGCAGTAGTTCAATCAGAACAAAAGATGACAATAGGTGAGCATATTTTCTCAAGAACAAGACCCCATAATATAACCCATGAATTTCAAAGCACACCAATTCCTACTGCACGTAAATTCCTTGTATCCAAAGAAGATCCTAACATTCAAATTGAACTTTCTACAATGGCAAAAGAATGGGATAAATTGGATGAAGATTGTAATAGAAGTGTACCATTTGATCAGTACTTTCTTGCTGCAAACAAACTCAAAAATAAGGAAGCTAATAAATCTCTATACAAAAACAAAGACTTAAATTGTTCCATTAGCAAAGATCCACTCCCTACTTTTGATGGTTCCTCTCAAAGTTTTGCTAACACTTGGGTGTAAAAATTAGATGTGTATTTTCAGTTGAATCCACTAGCGAAAGAAGATGCCTTAAAATGGCCATATTGAACTTGGAAGGAGATGCCAATGAATAGTGGTTCCATGGCCTGAAAAATTTGTTTCATGATCAGGTTAACACATATGTAGAATTTATTGACAAGGTACTAGAGAGATTTGAGCAAAAATATCCCGAATTGTCTTTCAAAGAACTAGCACAATTGAAGCAAGTTGGAACCCTGACTGATTATATGATGGAATTTCAAAAATTATCAATCAAGGTGGACGATGTGTCTATGGGAAGGTTAGTATTTCTGTTCACTGAAGGTTTGGATGAACCCTTGAAAGGTTTGGTCAAATCCCACAAGCCCACTACATTAAAATATGCAATGAGCTTGACTAGAGATCTCTAATATGTGCTTCCTAAAACAAGATTTCCTCCCAAGCCTAACTCTGAATTTGAAAAGAAACCTTGGAAAAACGATGCACCTAATAAGAAGCCTTGGAAAAGAGATTCATCTGAAAAGAATAAGAAAGAAGGACTAAACAGGGATGAACTTCGAAGAAAAAAATTGTGCTTCACATTCTTTCAACCATGGACACCTGGGCATAAATGTACTAAGGGAAAGGCTCAATACATAGAAGTATTTTTTGATAATAATGGGTATGAATGGGGTATGGCGGAAGGAGGACACATTTCATATCAAGAGGAGGCATATGAGACAATAGTTCAAGAAGAAATACAAGAAGAAAATCAGCCTTCACCAGACAAAGCAAGAATGGAAGTACTTTCAGCAGTGCCTCACTATCACACTATTCGATGCAAGGGTGTGGTACTAGGACCATGGGGACTTCACTTAGTGAACCCGTCACATAGCACATGCGATTATGGGATATTAAAGAATACCCTTAATTTCCAGAGATATTGACCCAAACTCTTTTTGTTGAAACCCCATCCTAATACTTAAAACCTCCTCCCAACCCATTTTTATACCTCAATCCTTATAAACCACCCTACCCACCCCCACCTTAAACCCCTCATCCCCCCCAATACCTGCAATATATTGGTTCAATTTTTGATAATTTTAAAACCCACAATATGAACTAACGTGATAGGATATTGGTCAACAAGTGAAGTCCCCGTGACTAGGACAAAGAGCTTCAGTTTTTGTATATAGAGGATCCACACATACCTTCATTGATGCATATATGGTGGAGAAAATGAAGATACAAATTGAACCATTCGATGGCTTCACAGTTGTCATTCCCGGTCACAACACAATGCAGTGCAAAACATGGGTTCCAAAGTTGCGAGTCACCGTAGGTAACTATAATTTTGTTGATAGTTTTTATGTGGTTAATGTTGCTGATACTAATGTGGTTTTGGGATTGAAATGGATGTATTATATAGGGGAACATACAGTAAACTACCAAATTCCTGAGATGAAATTTCAAGATTCGAAAGGTGTACTAAGAGTTGTAAGGGGGCAGCACACTTACCAAAACCAGGTAATGACTTACAATAGTATGATAACTATATTGAGGAATGGGGAAATATAATGGGCTGCTGAATGTCATATCATATCTCCCAATCCAAACATAAAGGTTTTTGGTGAGTTGGTTCTTTCTCCTACATCCCACACTTCGAAATTTTGCAGCATTCATCCAAATGAAGTATGGGTGAAAGGTTCATTTTTTATGGTGCCATGTGAAGAGTATAAAATTTCTATCTCTCCTTTTGATGATGATATGATTAGAGAGCCATTGTATTTAAATTTTCAGCATCATCCCTTGTCACATTATGATGATACACGGCCACATGGATGCACCTATGGTATTCCCTTGAGTCACTTGGAGACTCATGATTTTCATTGTTCCTTGCCTACTCCATTTGATGTTGGTGAACTTAATCCCACACTTGGGTGGAAATACATATGATAAAAGGAAATTAAATATCTGATATAATACTTCATGCTTGTTTGTATGGGCTACATGGTGATCTACTTACTTTGAAGATCATATGGGACCCTGGGATCGTTTTTGGTTTCATTGGTTTCAATTGTGGGGGAAACAAGCAACATTGAAGATTTATTCATCAATTTAAAAGATGATAGTAATAATAATATTGCAGCATACAAATCTTAAATTGCTTGAGGACATGAAATATTGAGTGGGGAGGAGTGTAATTTCCCCATTTTTAATCATTGCATAGCAGGACAATTCCATCAATCCTACTAGTTCCCCAGGTTGGATGGATACATTTGGAAATTTAATAAGGAGCTAATAAATGATGTTCATACATTATAATGTAATAAATATTTAATAATGTAGCTTATTAAATAAATACAAGATAAAATTGAAGTGGCAATGGAGCATGGAGACACATGGAGACTATGAGGCCCGCACAAGCTAGAAATTTGGTTCCACGTGGCATTCTCCTCTTGAAATTTTGAATCCATGGGAAGCCTAAAGGTTCTTGGATGAGTTATAATGCTAATACACTTGGAAATATGCATCATAGGTTGAATTTCGGAGGAAATGTAAGTTACGTGGGAGAGGAAGAGTCATTTTGGAGCTAGTGGGACACTTGGACTAGATTCCCTAGCTCTATGACAACAATGATGAAGATGATATGACACCTATGACACAAATCAGATATGAGGGTTGAAATATAACATATCTGACATTTCAGGTCAAAATATCTCATCCAAGAGAGCTCTCATGGATTTTTGGAAGCTCAATGGGATCCAACTCAAATTTGGGGATGGTGGAAGGCTAGGAAAGGGAGGACACATGGAAAATCATGAACACACACACAAATTCAAACTGGCTTGAGTTTGTGGATGGATTAGGAACCTTAGAAGGATAAGGATGTTTATAAAATACAGGAAGCAACCAAGATAATATCATTTTATCATTTGAGAAATTGTCATTTGTGAATTGTGAGAGCTAGTGGATGTCACTAGTTTTCTTACCTTAGCCAATTTTGAGGGTGAAATATTCCCATCCAAGTTGGTGTTTGGAGAGGCCAATCATGTATTTCATGGATTCTTAATGGATTCTTATTTTTAGGTGTAAGATACAATAAATTGTGAGTATTCTTCTATTGCAACACTTCCTCTCAACTATTTCCAGTTTTCATGCCATATTCATGCTCATGGAGGGATTGCGCCTTGGGTGAAATCATGTACTCTTTGGGAGAGATATTCCTGATATATTTATGATTGTAATCAGTAAATATTCTTTTTAATTAATTCTCATAAATTTTCAAGTCGAAATACCCAATATTTGTATGCCAAAATAACTGTTAATGAGCAAACAATGACCATTTCCACTCTATTTTGATATATGCCATGGTAATGCTTATTATTTCGAATGGAGGAATGTATCTCTGATAAATGTATGATGAATCGAATTTAATTAATTTTTATTTCAAGTCTCATGTTCAGTACTTAATAATTGGAAGCCATTTACGCATGTTTATTGCATTGGGAGAAGATTTGGTGCATTTTCCCCAAGGGTCAAAATTGTGATTTGGGAGCTATTTTGGAAAGATTCATAACAGACTGAATAAAATGAACCATGATTCATACAAAAATTTAAAAATTTCTCTTACTCATCCCCTACATTGTTTCATATTTTCGAGTGACTTTGGGATCATTTGAGAAGCCATTTCCGGCAATTACCCAGGGGGGAATTGGAGCCCCAATTTGCTAGTAAAGACTCCTACGTTGAACATAACATTAAAAAAAATGTAGAAGTAATTGGGGAGTCATAAAAAATACATGAAAATCATATTTAATTTATAATATCATTCATACACCTTCTAATAAAATTCAGAAGTATTTGGGTTAATTTGGAGGTCCAGACATCAAAACTAGTTAAGGTCGAAATTGGGGAAAAGAGTGGAAAAATTGGTCATTAAATAAAATTTCAAAAAGGGACATTAAAAGTGGTATCAGACCATGGTATTGGAACCTTATGGTATTAACAATGATTCAATGTAATAAAAAACCACCCTTAGATCCTGAAGTTGAAGGTGTTTTTGTTGGAGGAGAAGAAGTAACAGAAGAAGAGGTACATTTTGCTGAAACTATGACTAGCGAGGGGAAGGGACCCACTGATCCTGAAAATATGGAATATATTAAACTCATTAAACTTCTATTTGATTAAATAACCAAGAACAGGAACCATGAGCTTATGAAAGGATTTGAATTGCTGGTTATCCATATTGGAAGCAAATTGGGAGTAATGGGAGATAACAATAGTTCACAATCAGAAGAAAAGAAGACAATAGGTGAGCATATTTTCTTAATAATAGGACCCCATAATAGACCCCATGAATTTTAGAGCACACCAAGGCCTATTGCATCTAAATTTTTTGTACCCAAAGAAGAGCCTAACATTCAACTTGAACTTGCTACAATGGCAAAAGAATGGGATAAATTAGATGAAGATTGTAAAAGAAGTGTACCATTTGATCAGTACTTTCTTGCTGAAAACAAACTCAAAAAGAAGGAAGCTAATAAGTATATATACGAAAAAAAAGATTTAAATTATGCCATTATTAAAGTTCCACCCCCTAATTTTGATGGTTCGACCTCTCAAAGTTCTGCTAACACTTGGGTGCAAAACTTAGATGTGTATTTTTAGCTGAATCCAATGGTGGAAGAAGATGGCTTAAAAATGGCCACATTGCACTTGGAAGGATATGCCAATGAATGGTGGTTCCATGGCTTGAAAACTTTGGTTCATGATCAATTTAACACATATGGATAATTTATTGACAAGGTACTAGAGATATTTGAGCAAAAAGATCTTGAATTGTCTTTCAAGGAACTAGCACAATTGAAGCAAGTTGGAACCTCGACTAATTATATGATGGAATTTCAAAAATTATTAGTCAAGGTGGCTGATGTGTCTATGGGAAGGTTAGTATTGATGTTCACTGAAGGTTTGGCTGAAGCCTTGAAAGGTTTGGTCCAATTCCACAAGCCCACTACATTAAAAGATGTGATGAGATTGACTAGAGATCTCCAAGATGTGCTTCCTAGAACAAGATTTTCTCCCAAGCATAAATCCGAATTTGAAAAGAAACCTTGGAAAAAATATTCACCTGTTAAGAATCCTTGGCAAAGAGATTCTACTGAAAATAATAATAAAGAAGGAATAAACATGGATGAACTTCGAAGAAAAAAATTGTGCTTCGCATGCTTTCAACCATGGACACCGGGGGATAAATGTACTAAGGGAAATGCTCAATACATAGAAGTATTTTCTAATAATGATAGGTATGAAGGGGGTATGGAGGAATGAGGAAAATTTTCATATCAAGAGGAGGCATATGAGACATCAATTGAAGAAGAAATACATGAAGAAAATCAGCCTTCACCGGACAAAGTAAGAATGGAAGTACTTTCAACAATGCCTCGCTATCACACTATTCAATGCAAGCGTGTGGTACTAGGACAAAGAGATTCAGTTTTGGTAGATGTAGGAGCCACACATAAATTAATTGATGCAGATATTCTGGAGAAAAGGAAGATACAAATTTAACCATTCGATGGATTCACAGTTGTCATTCCCGGTCACAACACAATGCAGTGCAAAACATGGGTTCCAAAGTTGCAAGTCACCGTAGGTAACTATAAATTTGTTGATAGTTTTTATGTTGTTAATTTTTCTGATACTAATGTGGTTTTCAGAGTGCAATGGCTGTATTATATAGGGGACCATACAGTAAACTACCAAATTCCTGAGATGAAATTTCAATATTCGAAAGGTGTACGAAGGGTTGTAAGAGGGAAACACATTTACCCAAAGAAAGTAATGAATTGCAATAGTATGAGATCTATATTGAGGCATGAGGAAATAGAATGGGATTTTGAATGTCATATAATATCTCTGAAGCCAAACATAAAGGTTGTTGGTGAGTTGGTTCTTTCTCCTACTTCCTACACTTCGAAAGTTTGCAGCATTCATCCAAATGAAGTATGGGTGAAAGGTTCCTTTTTTATGGTTCCACATGAAGAGTATAAAATTTATATCTCTCCTTTTTATGATGACATGATTAGAGAGCCATATCATTTACATTTTCAGCAGCATCCCTTGTCACATTATGATGATACACATCCACATGGATGCACCTATGGTATTCCCTTCAGTCACTTGGAGACTCATGATTTTCATTGTTCCTTGCCTAGTGTGTTTGATGTTGGGGGAACTTCATCCCACACTTGGGTGAAGATACATATGATTGAAGGAAATTACAGATATGATATAATACTTAATGCTTGTGTGTATGGCCTACATGTTTATCTACTTACTTGGAGGATCATATGGGACCCTAGGATCATTTTTGGTTTCATTGGTTTCAATTGTGGGGGAAACGAGCAGCATTGGAGATTTATTCATCACTTGAGAAGATCACAGTAATCATAATATTGCAGCATATTAATCTTAAATTTCTTGAGGACAAGCAATATTGGGTGGGGAGGAGTGTAATGTTCCCATTTTTAATAGTTGCATAGCAAGACAATTCCATCAATCCTACTATTTCGCTAGGTTGGATGGATACATTTGGAATTTTAATAAGGGAGATAATAAATGATTTTCATAAATTAGAATGGAACAAATATTTAATAATTGATCTGATTAAATAAATACAAGAGAAAATTGAAGTGGAAATGGAGCATGGAGACACAATGGAGACTATGAGGCCCACACAAGTTAGAAATTTTGTGCCACATGGAATCCTCCTCTTGCAATTTCAAATCCATGGGAAGCCTAAAGGTTCTTGGATGAGTTAGAAGTATAATACACTTTTCCATATGCATAATAGGTCAAATTTTGGATGAAATTTAACTCACATGGTAGAGGACAAGTCATTTTGGAACTAGTGGGACACTTGGACTAGATTCCCTAGCTCTATGACAACAATGATGAAGATGCTATGACAGCTATGAAACGAATAAGTTATTAAGGCCGAAATATGACATATCATACATGTTAGGTAAAAATAGAGAATCCAAGAGATATCTCATGGATTTGGGGAAGCTCAATGGGCTCCAAATCAAATTTGGGGAAGGTGGAAGGCTAGGAAAGGGAGGACACAAAGAAAATCATGAGCACACACCCAAATTCGAATTGGCTTGAGTTTGTGGATGGAATGGGAAAATTATAAGGCTAATTATGTTTATAAAATATATGAATCAACCAAGATAATATATTTTGATAATTTGAGAAATTGTGATTTGTGAATTGTAAGAGCTAGTGGATGACTAGTTTTCTTGCCTTACCCAATTTTGAGGATGAAAGATTCCCATCCAAGTTGGTGTTTGGATAGGATAATCAGGTATTTAATGGATTTTTAAAGAAGTATTATTTTAAGGTTTAATATATATTAAATCTTGAGGATTCTTCTATTACAGCACTTCCTCTCAACTATTTCCAGTTTTCATGCCATATTCATGCTCATGGAGGGATTACGCCTTGGGTGAGCTCATGCACTCTTTGGGAGAGATATTATTGATATATTTATGATTTTAATCAGTAAATATTATATTTTATTCATCATCAGAAATTTTCAAGTCTAAATACCCAATATTTGTATGTCAAAATGACTTTTAATGAGCAAACAATGACCATTTCCACTCTATTTTGATATATACCATGGTAATGCTTATTATTTCGAATGGAGGAATGAATATATGATAAAAGTATGATGAATGGAATTTATTTAATGTTTATTTCAATTATAATGTTAATTACTTAAGAATTGGAAGCCATTTTACTCATGTTTATTGCATTGGGAGAAGATTTGGTGCATTTTCCCCAAGGGTCGAAATTGTGATTTGGGAGTTGTTTTGGAAAGAGTCATAAAATACTGAATAATGTGAACCATGATGCATATGAGAATTTAAAAAATTCCCTTACTCATCCCATGCATATTTTCATAATTTTAAGTGACTTTTGGATCATTTGAGAAGCCATTTTTGGCAATTACCTAGGGGGAATTGGAGCCCCAATTGGCTAGTAAAGACTCCTACTTTGAACATAACATTAAAAAAGTTTTAATAAGTAATTTGGGGGTCAAAAAAAATCCATGAACATCATATTTAATTTATAATATCATTCATACAGCTTTTGAGAAAATTTGGGAGCATTTTTGTTAATTTGGAGGTCCAGACATCAAAATTAGTTAAGGTCAAAATTGGGGAAAAAAGTGGAAAAATTGGTCATTTAATAAAATTTCCAAAAGGGAAATTAAAATATGAGATCATGAATGATGCTGGGATTTGATCTTCTCTATACCCTATTATAATGATAGAGAATACCTTAAAAAAATTAATGAGGATATCCTTCATATGTTATTCATTCAACCGCAAACAAACAATATTAAAGCAAAGGTTGATGTTTTGATGAAGAGATCTAAGGCCTTGAATTTAAGTTGTAGTATCTTGAATTAGAAGATAAATTCATTTATTATTTTATAATTTTTACGTGTATATGATCGTGCACTAACAATTTGTTTATATCTACAATATGTTTTGTGCCCACACACTAGTGGTGAGGGCGGATTTAGTATTAGTGACACTCATGTAGATTCATCACATGAGCATATGACTCAACCTGCATCACATGTGCCTTTTTTTTCGATTGAACATTCGACGACAAAATTTGTGAGACCCCTAATTCCATATGTGAGTGCAACCTCTAGTGGCCGGCACACACCAGATTGTACAGAACAAGTTGTCGATGCATAGCTTAGTAATGATAATGCTCAAACATCATTTCTTGGATCTTCCCATGTCACTAGCATGGGTACACTAGAGACAACATTTTTCGTGGACGAAAATCTTGTTCCCATAAATATAGATAAACTCCCAGGTATTTATACATTATTTAACTTATTGTTTGTAATTGACTGTAATATTATTAAAAAACATTGTCTTACAACTAATGATGACATTATCATCTTGGAGGAAATGATGTTTTTTATAAACATATAAATGATCTCTCATTGGAGATATTTTGGCCCACCATTCACACAAGGTAGGATAAACAAACAAAAAAATTTAAATATGAGCTCATTAATCACTTGGTTGGCATGTTCGGTAGTGAGACCTTCAATAGAGTGGAGGTCCTAAAGAAGGTTGGACAACATCTAAAGTTTGCGAGGGACCAATTTAGGGTTCATATAGAAAGGAACCCTAGGTCCGAGTTCCTTCCATTGATTCTAGAAAGAGAGTGGAAATCCCTAGTAGAATATGGAGACGAGAGGAATTTGAGAAAACAAGGAAAGCTATCACCAGGAACAAGAAGGTATGCAATACTTTCAACAATGTAATTATAAACCTTATTATTCTTAATTTTTAGATCAAATTTGAAACATGTAACATTTTAAACATTTTCATAGGTTGTCAAACACATCAAGGGATACCAAGGCCATACAAGAAAAAATTGGATAGCACAAGCTTGGGCCTGGTGGCTATTCCAATTTGGCGACACGAATTGAAAGTATCAAAAAACCAATATTGCATCCATAAAAAAATTGCAACTTATTTTTTGTTTTATTGAAATTTAAAAGGTAATTTCATGGAATTATGAAAATATGGAAGTCGATCGATTCAATGAAGTTCCCACATGTTAACAATAAAATTAACACCCTCGAGAGTGTTGGTCTGAAAACATATTTCTATTTCGCTCGTAACATGAATATCAGAATTTGGAACAATTGAGAGCTTCAATCTCTCATTTGATCACTGCTTCCACAAAGGAAGAAATGTTTGAGGACAAAGGTGGCTCTAAAGAGGCCAAGTACATGACCACTTAAGGGCTAAAACCCAGTTCATATAACTCATACAGTGAAAAAATGCCTAACATGGGTATGAATTGTCCTGGAAATACTGAAAATCAAGTTTGATGCCTAAAAAACTACGTAAAGTGGGTTTTTGAAGGAAACAATAAAAAAGATTAATCTCACATTCATGGTTAAGTGATTCAGTGCACTAACCCCAATTCTATATAAGGAAGGCATATGAGGTGAATGAAAGAGAGAAAAAGAGAAAAGCAAAGGCATGCTGAAGAATTTGAAGGTTAGATAGGTTCATTTTCACATCAAGTTTTTGGAGATCATTAGCATAGATGGAGAAGGATGGTTTAGAGAAAAGGAGATATGGACTCACCTATATCATTGGGTTGCAATCACTTTATTCCTGTTTTCCATATGATGCAATTCTATATTCCCCCAAATGTTGTGATTGAAACTATGCATTTTCATATATTTTAGTTAATATTTGGTAGATAGATTCCAAGTTTTTTCAAGGTTTTCAAAAGACAAAGTTAAGGAACTAGAAAGAATGATACAAATGGAGGCCTAAAGACCATGTATTCTAAAACAAAGGGGTCTTCCATGAATGACATGATTCAAGAGGTAATCTCCTTTCTTCCTACCCTCTCTACTGTTTGAAAAAGCGTAGGAATATCAAGAAAATTTCAAATTATTGCATGTATTTATGTCACTTAGGACTCACCCCCCTATAATAAAGGATGGAGAATTTTGTATACATGTCCCTCTAGAAATCTCAAGTGTAAATTATTGTCAGTTTTAGAAAATCGAAAGATATTTAGAATTTTGCATTGATTTTCAAACCATCAATTTGGAACATTAAATTCAACATTGAGAAAGAAAACGTTATGCAATTGAAAAAAATAAATTGAATCACAATATTACATTTAAACATCATTTTGAGAGACTTATTAGAAATAGGAAAAGCATTGAACATTCAAACATTTTCAATTTCCAATTAGTGATAGTTGAAGCAAACTGAACACATCTTATGTTTGAAGCCAGCCTCTTGAACCCTTGCTAAAAATTGAAAACTTATTTTTCAAATTTGTAAAAGTGATTTTATTTTACAATTCATATGTTTGAAGGATCGGAAAGAGCCTCTTACTCTTCCATAATATAGAATTTCATTGAAATAAAGGAAATAATAGTGAGCATTATGCATTTGATTGGTTCATCATTTTGAGTCACAAAGACCACTAATTTCACCATCACTCCTCAAAACTAAGCAAACTACCCTAAAATCAATGCTTAATATAAAATATATCAAGATTGTTTTTTATGTCACCAACATAGATTAGGCTAGAGAGTTGGAATAATATTGGAGAGTTAACACTCCAAGGCCACAAAAATTTAAAACTACTATTGATTAATGATAATATAAAATCCATTAGTAGCAAAGAGTGCATGTGGGAAAGTGCATCTAACACATGCGTAAGCATGAGGTCAATCTGAATTAGTAAGGGTGGTACCCCCCCCTCTTGATTAGTTGGTGGGATATGAGCACATTACAGTATTTTAATTAAGTGATAAGTCCTTGGGGTGACATCACTTTCTTGAGATATCTAGTCTATGTGATTTATTCTAGACTAGCGATTGTCCCACTTGGACATCGATTGTGAAGTTGTAATGATAGTTTATTTTCCTAGGGAATCACATGGGATGTTGTGAGTGGGGGACACTTGCAATACCTGAGACAAACACGAGGTCATTTTAGATCCTTGAGAGGGTGAGTATCCAAGAGCTAACATTGGCACCTTTGGTGATTAAAGAACAATGTAACTATTTCTCATACCTTCACTATTTAGTAATTTTTGAGGCATGATGTCCCTCGAGAGCTACTAGTTTTGGAATGCCCTCTAAATATAGCTTTTCACTTAACTTTGATTCTTTGGAAAGAAGTTTTCTTGTTGATTATTTGAGGAAAATTTTAGATGTGTGGACACTTTGAATTTTGTTGAGTCTAGTTTCCTTTAGGATTGTTTGACTGAATTTTGATATACTCTAATAAAAAATCATTTTATTAAACTCTAGAGTGCTTAATCTCTTGATTCACCTGTCAAGGAGGCAGGGAGGAAAGTTACCCAAGTTTGAGGCCCCCACTACATTCTGGAGGCACATGCATGAACTACACCTTTGTGACTTTGAAAATGGACTACTTATAAACCCAATCACATGTTACTAGAGAATAACAACGTAAATTGATTCTCAAAATTTGTCACATAATGGATGAAACATAGATAGAATTGATGATCTTATTTGAGTTGAAATTGAAAAAATAGAATATCACACATTTTCTCACGTAAATACACCCTTAGCACATCCTTTAAAATCAATTATACTTACGTAAAGTGAGTCACTAAGTTAGTTTTTTTTAAGATGGAATAATATGCAAAGCATTACACTTGACCCTTTGGATTTGTCAGAATTTGAAGGGACCACATCAATGCATCCTCAAATGGTTGTGGAAGGTTACCAAAATCCTCTTGGCACACTCAGTAGTTTTCTAGGTTCTACTTCTAGGGGAAACCCTTTACCATGGAATGTTAATATTCCTGGTGGAAATCATGCATCCTAGAACACAAATGCCAATCAGAACTATCCTTCAATGATGGGAGGAAATTCCCAAGAGGGTTATCTTGTTATTTATCCTAGCACAATGTGTAGGGGAAATCCACCTATCAACCCCATTTCACAATGGAGTGGTCAGGTTTCAGGAAGTAACCAATATTTTTGGAGCAACCTATGCAAGGAGGAAACTTACCTTAGAATACCAATCAAAACCAAGGAGATAATCAATGGAATGGTTGGGTTCTAGGAATTAACCAATCTTCTTGGTACCCAACTCCATCAAGAGGCAATCCACCCAATGGTCAGGTTTGAGGAAGTAACCAATATTCTTGAGACCTAACTCCATCAGTATACAATCCACCCATTGATAATGTTTTAAGAAGTACCCAATCTTGTTGGGGGAAACCTTAGCAAGGGGACAACCCACCTTGGAATACTAGTCAAATCCAAGGGCCACCTAAATGATGTGGTCGGATTCTAGGAAATAACCAAAATCACTGTATTTTAACCCCACAAGGGGGGAATCCACCCATTCATCAATGGTGTGGTTATATTCAAGGAAATATCCAATATCCCTGGAGTCTAACCCCACAAGGGGGAAATCCACTCATGAATCCCATTCCACAATGGAGCGGTGAGGTTCTAGAAAGTAACCAATATTCTTGGAACTAACTTGCAATACCTATGTTTGATCTAGCTAGGCCACCACATGGACCTCATCCCAATTGTATGATGAATTCTATAAACAACCTTGAGCATGTTACCTAGAAAATGAGACAAATGTATGTTCAAACTTCGCAAACCTATAACTAGACAAGATATGAAGCAACATGTTAAGCCTTACCTAGATTCTGAAATCCTACGAGTTCAATCCATGGACCTTAGGGGAAATAAGAAGAAGTAAAAGGGTAAGCACAATTTTAATCCTTCCCAAACTCCTAAAATTCTCATAATTCAATCCATGGAACTTTAGAGGAAAGAAGAAGAAATACAAGACTAAGTAGAATGTTAAATTTGGGAAGGGAGATGCACTGAATCCAACTCAAGACAATGGGAAACAACAATCCATTGTATTGGTTCAACCTTTTCTGCAGCACCATCATCAAATGGTTTCTACAATGTTGGTACCTCTTCCATGGGGCAACCAATCAAAATCACTGCAAGGGGGAAATTATCCTAATGTTAATGTATTCATGTGTGATCATGAGGTGAACATTCAAATGATATATAATTATTATGATGTCCCTCCTAGTACATTGGATCAATCAAAATCAAAACCAAGTGGTTCTCTCACCATTGAGAAACCAACCATAGACATAGTACCACACCCCCCCAAAGGTGATCTACATAGAACAATGCATAGTCCTAACACACGAGCCACTCATAATAAAAATTTATTGAGGAAATAGCTCAAGCATCATGTTTCATATCTACCATGGAGGTGTTTCAATATTGTCCTACACAAAGAAAGGAACTATTGTCTTCAACTTGAGATGTTGATCCGTATGATGCGAATTTTATTGTTAGATTAAAGTAACATCTCATGGAAATTATATATTTCAAACCATAGTTGATGAAGGGGACTCTACCCGTGTCATGTCATTTAATTGTTGGAAAGAATTAGGATCACCCACCTTAGTTCAATCCCATATTGTGCAAAAAATGATTAAATGAACATTCGTTCTCTCCTCACATACTTATTGTAGCCTACCCTATTGAATGGGGTGGAAAAATACTCATCGCAGATGTTGAGGTAGTAGATGCTCCTATAGATTACAAGTTTTTGTTAGGACGTATTTGGATACATGATATGATGGCTATAGTGTCTTTAGAGTCTCGAGTGATTAGGTTCCCTCATTGGGAGAATATTTTCATGATCGACCAATTAGATTATTGCATGCTTGAAAATGCTTTCCAACTGAATGTTCCTTTCGTTAGGGATGCTCTAAAGGATGTCAAGACACGGGGATAAAATATTTAAAAAATTATTCCCTCATGGGAAACTTTATGATCCCGCAACCCTTATTTGTTGTAGAAGTGGCATACCAAGCTATTCAAATTGCTTTAGCAAATTTGGATCAAAATATTTCCTTAATGGAGGAATATGATCCAGTTACATGGCCCATTTTGGTTGTGCCTCTCCTAACTCGCTTGATTTCTTGGACAAAATTTTAGCATCAAATGAAACTATCCTTGAATTGATAAACATTTGGTTGCACCCACCTAAGGACATATTTTGTAGGGTCACTTGGAGCATAATTGATTTAAATCCACCTAACTATAGGAGCATCCTTTGTATGTTCATTGATCTTATAAGTTGTATTTGGAAGCATGCATATAGGTTTAGGTTATCCCTTTGTGAATATGCATTTAAAACTTTTGCAACCAAAACTTTCCATAGGGTCGAACCTATTGGAAATTGGTGTGTCGGCCCATCATATATGTGTTTTCCACCATTTTGACAAAAGAGCCTATTGAACATGGGACACCCTAGTCATCACCCCATTTCCATTTTGGTGCCCATGAAAAGTTATTGTTGTAGGCTTGGGAGCACAATTAGTCCCATCATGACATGGATTTTGAGACCGCATACTTCTCTTCCATGCAATTATGACCATTTCCTGATGGGATCCCTATTTTTTGTTGGTTTACATAAGAAAATTTTAAAATATCCACATGAATAGTCGATCTTACTACTTCAGTGCTTATTGCTTATATTGTGTATTTTCCTTGCTCAAGATGCCTATAAACCATTTCTTCTGTTTAGTTGACATATACATGTGAGAACTATTTGATTCAGGCAATTGTTGATAGACCACAATTCATGGTGATTTATGATTTTTGTGTTTTCACATGAATTAGCATGAAGTAAACCAAATTTCTCCTTTCCTACTTGTTCATTGCACCAAATTGAATAACTGCGGTTACTTGGTTCTATTTCACCATCCGTCGACACATAATCCTGCTTCATATAGCCAACCAATGGAGGGAACATCCATAATAGGTTGCACAACAAGTTTGGCCCTTGTTTGCAATATGTATCCTTTCCTTGGCCTAACAATACTCATTCCCTCCCATGTACCATAGTATTCTTTATTCTTTTTTTGAGCTACTAAATGAAAAAATTACTAAAAATTAAAAACCACAAAAATCCCCAAAAAATGGCGAGACGTGAATCGTGTCATATTGAATCTTTGAAATAGAGGAAACGATCAGTCCTAGTCTCCCTTGAACATGGCACATAATTTTGTATCCATTGTCAGTACACCACTTACATTTGCAGAAAGAAACTGTACCAATAATTTGAGTACATCTCCACCACTGGGTTATCCTTCTCGTAATCTATAGAGCCTTTCATTCATGCATATGGAATTGACAGATTTCATGATGGTTAGTTACTCAAGTCTTATGTTTCCAAGTGTCCATTCTGTGTCGTGTTATTTTTTCAAGGTAAGCAAAACTAGTCGGACATTCCTCAAATATTCTTGACCAAATCATGTCGGCCTTCCTTATGTTAGTATACAGTGTTATATCTCATAGCTCTACCAAATTATATCAACCTCTTGATCTCAGTTTCATATTAGTTGATGTGGGATATATTAATTCCCTCCTTCTGATGGATCTATTCCTATCGACGCCAAATCATCATCTAGGAAATGGAGCTAGGAACCCTAGTAAGTACCTTGGATCTTGCTGTCATTAGTGGCAGGTTTCCTTACAAATAAGAGTGGGTATTCATCAATGAGCCCTAATTTTTTTATTCTAGAATTGTTCAACATCAAGACATATATTCACACTTTTTAGTTTTTATTCCAAGTACCTTGGAGTCCATCATCATTATCATTGGCCCTCCTCGCATCTGTTAATGGTATACACCAATGACTGGTAATCAGATGGTGTTTTATTATGCTCAACATCAGCTCATATATTCACATGATATAAACTCATGCTATCATTGGTTTGTATTCAATACCTTGGGAAATACAGTTGTATCACTCATCAATGCATTGCCCGAGTTGTGCAAGATTAAAATACCATGAAGACCTAGGTATTTTGCACTCATTAGAAGTGCACATATACATTTTTGAAGAATTTTCCTTTGACATGGGTCCATTGTGTATTGTTTGCGGCTATTCTTGTTTACTATTGAGCATGGTTATACCCACGTTAGGAAGATATTGTATAATTTGGAAATTTCCTTGCTTGACTTGCAAGTGTTTCTCCAACACATGCGTTCATAAACCATCATTTTCCATCATGCCTTGATCACTAAAGAGTATCATAATAAAAGAGAAATCAATGTATTTCAGCCCTCAGCATAGGTTCGTACCTCACACATTAGGGGGCATTTGTTAACAATAAAATTAACACCCTTGAGAGTGTTGGTCTGAAAACATATTCCTATTTCACCCACAACATGCATATCATAATTTTGGAACAATTGAGAGCTTCAATCTATCATTTGAACACTTCTTCCACAAAGGAATAAATGTCTGAGGACAGATGTGTCTCTAAATAGTCCAATTCCATGACCACTTAAGGGACACAACCCATTTCCTATAACTCATATAATGAAAAAATGCCTAACATAGGTATGAATTGTCCTGGAAATGATGAAAATCAAGTTTGATTCCTAAAAAACAAGGTAAAGTGGGTTTTTTTGAGGAAATAATTAAAAATATTAATCATGAATTCATGGTTAATTTATTGGTTGCACAACCCCAATGATATATAAGGAAGGCATATGAGGTGAATGAAAGAGGGAAAAAGAGAAAATTAAAGGCATGCTAAAGAATTTGAAGGCTAGATAGGTTCCTTTTCACATCAAAGTTTTTGGTGATCATTAGCATAGATGGAAAAGGATGGTTTAAATAAATGGAGAAAGGGATTCACCTATATCATAGGGTTGTAATAACTTTCTTACTATTTTCAATATGATGCAATTCTAGTTTCCCCCAAATGTTATGATTGAATCTATGTACTTCCATATATTTTAGTCAATATTTGGTAGATAGTTTCCAATTTTTTTTTCAAAATATATAGGTAAGGAACTAGCAAGTAAGCTACAAATCGAGTCCTAAGTGCCATGGAAGCTCAAGCAAAGGGATATTCCATGAATGAAACACTTCAAGGGGTAATCTCCTTTCTTCCTACCCTCTCTACTCTTTGAAAAAGCTTAGGAATCTCAAGAAACTTTAAAATGATTTCATGTATTTATGTCAATTAGGATTCATCCCCATATATTAAAGGATAGAGAATATTGAAGACATGTCCCCGCAAGGATCTCTACTAACACCATATAGGAATACTTGAAGCTTGTATTCCAGCACAATTTTGGAGTTGTTGTTGAATGCCGAAAAATCTTGTCTGGGAAAACACTATCTTTAGGTGATCCATCTTGCATGCAGGTATATAAAATCAATCAAGTTTATTTAAAAATGATTACTTATCCAGTCTATTCATTATAATTATTTGCAATAAAATATTGACTCAATTTTGAGCAGAAAACCAACGATCCACCTAATGTCGAGGATGGAGGACAACCTATCGAATTCCATGCATTGAATCCTGGTAATGAATGAAATCATGTGCTACAATTTAAAATTTTGCATTGAAAATGGTGAATATCAATTGTACTTTTTGATTTTTCAACTGAAGAGAATGTAGAGGCTCATACTATACAAGATGAGCCTATACAGGGACACAAAGTACATGATGTGGCCACAACATGTAAAAAAACACCTATGTAATATTTTTTTAATGAAAACCTTGTCATTATAAATTCATAAGATAACAATTTAACATTTTTACGTTATTGCAACAAATCCTGACCCCTTGCAACAGTAACCACGTCGTCAATACTCTACTAGGTAGATAGTACAATAATTTGTAGATGCGATGAGAACTGAACGACAAGTTGTAGTAGATGAGTTACTTGATTTTTCTAAAAACAAAATTTTTTAGAAATAAGTGACTTAATAAACAATATCTATACTTATTTTTTATAATAAATTAAATCCACATTTTTGCATATAAATTTAATATATTTTTATAGTACATGCATTGGGTATGGGGAATTGAGAGTGATGAGAGTGAGGGAGGGGCCCTAAGAGCTTATGACTTCACATGGATAGCCATGTTCAGTATATAATAATTTATTGGAGTCGTTTAATCTTGGATAAAACCTCCCTCAATCAAACAGATCAACATCAAAGTCAATTTTGACTTCGTTGTTGCTCCTAATTGATGGAGGTTTGCTCTAATATTAGATGTATTCAATAAATTATTCTCAAAACCAAGAGGATATTATTCATTATTGTTATTTTGTTCTATCAAGTTTTTAGTTTGTTCTCATTGAGTAAATCCATATTGTTTGAATCTAGGGTGATGAGGGGCTAGTACAAAAGAAGGCTCAGAAGGCGAAGGGAAGCATTGTAAAGGTATGTTGGCATTATAATAAAAATGCATCTTAGACTATTAAATAATAGTACAAATATGGCTTGTATTGATTTTATATATATTTATGGAGGTTGAATGTTTTGGCACTACATGTACTACACAAATGTAACAATGGTTGGGTTGTGATGAGGGGAGGTATGTTGTTTCCAATTTCATTCCAAATTATGTTCATGTTATGTATTTCATGCCATATTATGTTCATTTTATGTATTTCATGCCATATTATGTTCATGTTACTTTGAATCTCACAACTCATCTACAGTTCCACCCCCATGAAAATAGAAGTGCTTTTAACCAAAATCAAGTATGTAGCAGTCATAGACTGTTTTGATCTTCTTCCTTATACTGTGATGATAAAAATATATATGTGTTAGGTATAACTCCCGATTCTATATTATTCATGGCTAATGCATACATTTATATATTACATGTGATGGTTGAGCTTCATCAACCTTTTCACCTTCCTATGTAACTGTTCAGCTAACTATTTATTTATTTACAATATTATAATCCCGACGGATTATATTCTAACAATCCCCCTCTTAATCTGAAGGGGTGTTCGTAAGTCCGAGCATGTTTTTGAATCTTTCAAACTTTTCTTGTCCAAGCGCTTTGGTGAAGATGTCTGTAACTTGATCATTTGTGGAACAATGTCAAATATGGACTGTCTTGGCCTCTACATGATGTCGAATCAAATGATACTTTGTGTTGATGTGTTTGGTTCGATCATGGAATCTAGGATTCTTAGCCAGCTTGATTGCAGAAGTATTGTCTACCAATAATGGAGTGGAATTTTCTTGTTTTTCTTGCAAATCTTCAAGTATCTTCCCGAGCCATACTATTTCTTTTGTTGCTTCAGCTGCAGCCACATATTCTGCTTCTGTTGTTGAATCTACTGGAACTGACTGTTTGCGTGATCTCCATGAGACAGCTGTTGATCCAAGACTCATAGTGTATCCAAAATTTGATACTCCTGTCTCCTCCTTATCGCCATCAAAATCTGAGTCTGAGTACCCAATAAGTTTGAAGTCATCCACTTTAGAGTACTTGAGTCCAACGTCTTGAGTCCCCTTCAAGTATCTTAGAACTCTTTTTGCAGCTGACCAGTGTCCTTCACAAGGTTTATGCATGAACCTTGAAAGTATGCCAACAACATAAGAAATATCTGGTCTAGTTGTTGTAAGGTAGATAAGACTTCCTACAAGTTGTCAATACTTGGTCGCATCCTCAAATTCTTTTCCTTCACTTG